>PVKE010002370.1:0-83841 GCA_004027555.1 Craseonycteris thonglongyai | reverse complement strand
GGATAGGGGGGAGGAGCGGGGGGACAGTTGTGGGGGGAGGTGGGAGTGGGCACTAGATATAAGGTGATGGAAGGGGAACTGATACTGAGTGATGGGCACATAATACGATGCATGAATGATGTGAGGTGGACTTGTACATCTGTAAACTGTCTAATTGTTACCAACCAATGTAACCTCATCAAATTTAACAATAAATTAATTAAAAAATAAATAAATAAATAAAAAAAAGAATACAGTTTTTGAAATTTCATCAGTCACATCTCTTGGGTGATTTCTGCTCAGTTCTGAGGTTTATTACAGCTGAGTTATGGAGATTTGAGTACTGCAGGCACATGTCACAGCCAGCTGTTTTTCATCAAAAAAGATTTATTATTTATTGAGCATTAGGACTACTTGTTAGACAATGTACCAGGTGTGAACCTTTCCTAAAATGAGTTTATTTTTATTTCTTTATGCTGCATAATTAGACACTATGTATTCCTGTTCCATGGAGGGATTTTGAATCTTTAATATGAAATAAGAGCATCTGGGGAGGGGGTAAAAATTAAAATATAAAAAATAAAAAGAAATAAGAGCATCTTTATGCAGTTTTGTGCAAAAATTACTTAACTAATAAATTTACTAAAATTGTTTTAAAAATACGTCAACAGACACACACATGCTGGTTTATACATAATAGGTGAATAGGTGTGTTGCAATAAAGAAATGGTTTTTTCTTTTTTTTTCTTTCTTTTTTAGGAAGTTCTGCATTAAAGGCGATCTTGGCTCACTGGGCAGTTGGTGGTGGTAGAGAATAGCCTGAGAAGGGGGGGCGGGGGGAGTTACAGAAGTGAGCGGATGAAGTCTTGTACCTCCAAAACAACTCATGAGAGGTACAGTGTGAAGTGGAAAAGAGGAGGCAGTATGGTGTGGTTTAGATACCATCATACTTTTTGGACGCACACTGTTAGTTCTTTCCACAGAAGGTTGATGGGTCCATGGAGAAGGAGCTTAGGAAAGTTTGTCCACAGAGGGATGGAGGGAAGGAGTATAAGGTTGGCTGAGGATCAGATTCCATATGGAGCTGCGAACGGGGCAGGAAGCTGGATTGAGAGCACAGGACCAGCAGAAACAGCAGAGAAAACCTCAGCTCTGCTTAGCGGCTTCCTTAGTGGAAAAATAGAACATATGTATCTTACGTCGTGACCCCAAATAACAAGTGTGAATAGTCAGATTTATGTGACTGTGTTTACTTGGGGTTCCGTCCCAAAATTCCCTTTGTATTGATACCTTGGGTTCAGGACTTGACATTTTACAAGACACTCAAAATCTAACCCTTTTCCATGGGACCTCATAGAAGGTTCGCTTAACCTCTGTCCCTCAAGCCCCATTACACCCCAGGCACCCTCCTAGTTCAGCTTTTCATCCTACTTTTAGATAATCCCCTTGAATACATTTTCTCCCTTGAACTGAATGGTACCTTTTTTGTCCGTATCAATATTGACCAGTCTTAATTCCTCAAAGGCAGAATTCTTGTCTGTTGCACCTGGTTGAAGAGCTGAAAATTAAGGAACCTGCAGCTGCTGAGCTGTATGGTTGCACCACAGATGATAGTCTCACCTGGTGGTGTGTCCACTGACACTGTACCACTGTTACATGGGTCCCTGAGGGAGGGACTGCTTGGTTTGCATTGTCTTTGGCTTCACAGAAAACACCAGGCATATGTTGAGTCCCTGCTCTCTTTAGGGCCTGTTCCTGGTTCTGACCTCCTCTGCTTGTGTTTCCCTGCTTTTCCTTGTACAGAGACAGGGCAGGGCATTGTTCATGCACTGACCGACCTCAGCAGCCCCGGCATGACCTCAGGGAACGGAAATTCTGCCTCCAGCATCACCGGCACTGCCCCCCAGAATGGTGAGAATAAACCACCACAGGCCATTGTGAAACCCCAAATCCTGACGCATGTTATCGAAGGGTTTGTGATCCAGGAGGGGGCGGAGCCTTTCCCGGTACGGACTACTTCTTTTCCCCTCTTTTTTCTTTCTTTCTTTTTTTTTTTAAGTATATTTTGGATGTGTATTAGAATATTTTTACGTTTCTATGTAAAATTTCCAAGTGTGAAACAGTTGTTTCTTCCTTGCTAATTTTTCTCCAAAGGAATGTCAGAGCCGGTTTCTTTCTAGGATTGAGTATCTTCTTAAAGTCCAGAAGGGGCCAGTGATTAGGAATAATTGGCACGACCCCTTGGTTAGAAGGGCATTCACCTTGGAGTATTTGGTGCGAGGTGGTGGACTGTGGGTAATGAGACCCTGTTCAGCTTTGAATGCCCAAACCTCTGAATTGCAAAACTTTGATCAGTTAGAGAACAAAATGAACCTTTGTAGAAGAGAATTCTCAAGATATATCTGAAATGAAGAGAACGGGGTCAGTAGCCCTGAAGCCTTTCTGGGGACAGAGCATTGAAAGGGGAGTGAATGAGAGTGCAGGGCACTTCAAAACAGGCACAACCAAGTGTCTCCCATTAAAGCATAAGCCCAAAGGGAAATGGAAAAGAGTCCAGGAAATGGCTTATCGGAGCAAAGCAGCCAGAGCTGCTGCTGCTCATTGTGGCTTGGTGAGGACAGGCGCACTGCTCTGCGGGTGGGCGGAGCCCTGAGCCAGGTGCACACTAGCCCCTCTTATGATGAAAAGACATACTGTCTTTGTGGGATGCCATCTGCCTCTTGCTCATTCTTTGGATCCACGAGTAGTTTGAATAGTCCGTAGAAGACTTTCAGCTTGATTAACTGAGAGGCGTGACCTGGCCTTCTAAAATGCCCAAAGACAAAGCTCTTGTCCTCTTTCCCTCTGGAGGTTTTTCAAGGCCTGTGACAGAGAAATCCACCTGGAGCCACCTTAGCTATAAGTAGCTCTATCCTGTCACATTAGGCTCGGTCCTCCCCTTGGCCTCCTGGAATAACAGCAGAAACCACCTGGTCTCCCAGGGTAGATGCGGATTCAGTAACCCTCCCAGCATTGCTCTAGAGGTCTGGCCACCAGGCTGCCTGAACAAAGGCAACAAAGAAAGGACCAAAAGATGAATTAGCCAATCTGGGATTGTGGTGACTACAGAGGGCATTTGCTCTATAGCCCAGAGTCCATTTGTTCCTATTCTCCTCCATGGTTGCCTGCTCTTCTGGCCCAGGGAGGGCAGTGGGAAGGTAGAGAACAGGAAGAAGTCAGAAAGTCTCTGTCTCCTACATAAACTCACACAGCCTCAGCTGTATTCCTGCTTGGGGACCTGTGAGCACTGGGTCCTAGCACCTGTTCTGGCATGTGGGAAACCTGATCTCTGCCTCCATCTCTGCCCCTCAGACAGTTGGAAGAGGAGGTATTTTCCTAACCTCCTCAGCCGTCCATTGGTCCTGGATTGAAGCCATCCCTGTACTTCGGTGTCCATTGGCATCTTGCCTAGGAGCTAAACAGAAAACTAGGCTTTGAGCAGGGCATACTTGGATGATGATATAGGGGCTGGCGTCTGCACCTGGATGCTTTATACATGTAATTTTGATGAGGCTGGATAGCAAGGAAGCATCTCCCACCTAATCCTCATGGCCTCCACATCACCTTGTCCTGTAGGTGGGACGCTCGTCCCTGCTGGTGGGGAATCTCAAGAAGAAGTATGCACAGGGGTTCTTGCCTGAGAAGCTTCCACAGCAGGATCATACCACCACCACTGACTCCGAGATGGAGGAGCCCTATCTGCAAGGTAGGCCTCACAGACCCCGAGTGCTCTGTCCTTCCAATTCGGCCAGACAGGAAGTCCACAAGGTGGCCCTTACATGCTCCCTTTGTGGGGATCCATGAAGGAGCTCTGAGCCAGGGTGTGTAACATGTCAGCCTACTGAACACCCCTGGCGCATTCTCGGCCCCTATCCCTAGGAAGCAGGCATGGGAGAAGTCCCTGCCTCGCTAGCCACAGAATTCCAAGAGCTGCTTTCCCTATGTGAGCTGTAGACAAGTTGTAGGACTACAGGAGTGGCTCCAGGTCAGCTGTGCCCTTCTGCAGGGCCTGCTCTGAGAACACAGTGGTGGCCGGTGCAGACTGCACCTTCCACATTATAAGCCACTGACAAAATGGGACAGGGGCCTGAACTCCTGGGTTTTGTTATCCAGGTCAGACAGATCAAGGTAGGGCAGGAGGATTTCAGGTCAGATGAGACAGCATCCAGCGTTTCCCCTCTGAGCCGCCTGCTCTCTCCAGGGTTATAAGGAGGGGTGCAGATTCTTCCCCACCTGTGTTTGCCTCAGGCTCATAGAACTTAAACAACTATTAGTGCCCCAGGGGCATTACCAGACACCTGGGCACTTCCCAGGGAGAGAAACAGCCCTTCCAAAGACAGTGACAAAAGAGTTTCAATGTTTCCCAGCTATTAGACCGCTGCTACATGTCACAGCTGTGGGAATGTGAGGAGGCAGAAGGGAGGCCCCGGGGGGGGGGGGGGGGGGGGGGGGGGGGGGGGGGGGGGGGGGGGGGGGGGGGGGGGCCGGCCTGTCAGCTGTGCTGTGGGAATTGCTCGTTCTTCATACTTACACTTTCCATGCTTTACAGAATCCAAAGAGGAGGGTACTCCCCTCAAACTCAAGTGTGAGCTCTGTGGCCGGGTGGACTTTGCCTACAAGTTCAAGCGTTCCAAGCGCTTCTGTTCCATGGCTTGTGCAAAAAGGTAAGTGGGCTCAGCCCTCTCCTATGCCCAGTCCCATCCCTGAGGAAATCAGCATTGCACCAGCTCCTGCAATGCTGTGTCCAGCTCCCTGTTTCCTTGACCTGCCTAGAAGTCGCAGCATGTTACTAATTCACCCAGGAGCTCCTGCGAGCAGATCAGAGAGAAAGCAGCATAGCATCACGGGAAGGAGGCAGTGCTTTGGCGTGGCTGACCCTCCCGGGTCCCACTGACACCTGTCCTCTTTTCCTGCACGTCTCCTTAGGGTAAGCCCTGCACCAGGAGCTTTGCCCCAGGCCTGCACTAGTTACAGATGTTCCCTTCACAAGCTTCACCCAACTCAGACAACTAAAGTCACAGTAAACCCAGCCTCATTCATTGAGAACCTGCCGTGTGGGGGGCAATGTGCTCGGCAGGTGATGCACATGATGTCATGTCATCTTCAAAATAACTCTGAGGCAGGTATAGCTATCGTCCTCTTTCTACATATACATCGGTCACCGAGGCACAAAGGATAAGTCATTGTGCCTGAGTTATAGAGCTAGAGATTCAGACTCATCTGACTCTAAAACCTGATGCAGTCTTTGTACCAAAGTGGAAGAGGGGTTGATCTTAAAGCCCCAAGCTCCCCAGAGAAGAAATCTTCAGGTCCCAGCCACTGGTGCTCTGCAGGCCAACTGGGCTCAGGCTGTCCTCAGCCCTCATCCCCACAGGTGGTACTGGAGGTCATCGGCACCTTTACAGAGCTTTGCCAAGCTGCCCTCCAGCAGGACAACGGACCGTAGTTTCTCAGCACAGGTAGTGCCAATAGTAGAATATGTCAGCAGCAAGTTCTCACCAGGATCCAAGCTGTTGTGTTAAGTGAGGGATTTAGGATTAGAATGAATAGACCGACACAGATTTTGCCAGATGGCTTGCTGCTCTCATTCTACCCAGAGCCTGCTCATACACACCACAACTGCTCTGACTTCCCTTGTCCCTGACACTGACAGGTACAACGTGGGATGCACCAAACGAGTGGGGCTTTTCCACTCAGACCGGAGCAAGCTGCAGAAGGCGGGAGCCACGACCCACAACCGCCGTCGGGCCAGCAAAGCCAGTCTGCCAACACTTACCAAGGACACCAAGAAGCAGGTGAGAGGGCGGGGAGAGCCTGAAGCTCCGTCCTCACACATGCCTACCACCGCCCCTTCTGACCCCCACCCGGACACCCACACTCCCTTTCTGTGGCTGACACGAGCATGCTCTGTCATGCTCCCATTCCCCTTCATGTCAGACCAGGTCTTCCCATTCCCCTGCATTTGGACCCATGGCTGCTTTCCCTTTTCAGTGACTTTGTCCCAACATAACCCTCCCCTTGCAGTGTGCCTCCACCCATGACTTCTGGGGCCAGGGACATGGGGTCTCCCCTGCCTGGCTCTCTGGTTACCTCGTGTCTTACATGGAGGGCTAGGTGAGAAGACAGCCTACTCCTTTTACCTTCCCACTATTGCCTCCTTGAACATTAGAGCACTGAGTTCTTGAAAGTCTCTTCCAGGAACATGGGTGGTCACTCATTAAATAGTTTTTAGCACCAACTATACTTGTATACTGGGAACTCTTGTTGATCACTAAGGCTCTAAGTTGCCTAAAGAAACTCACGCTTAGTGTGCTGCTTCAGAGCCGAATGCATACTTTGCATCTTGTTATTGCTGTGGTTGTAAACCTCTTTAATAATCTGGTAGGAGCTATGTTCAAAATGTACACACACAGGTAATTTCACATGCTGTTTCCAGGGGTTCATTGACCTCCCTTGAAACCCATAGAACTCTGGTTTAAAACCCCACACCTAGAAGGAGCAATAGACACATAGTCCGATAATTGCACTGAAGTGTGGTTCATGCTCCAGTACTAACCAGAGGGACTAGCTGCATGGGGTCAGAGAAGTGACAGCCCAGAAGGTGCTTTTTGGTCTAGGAGCTTAAAGGTCAGTGGTGGTAGGCCACGTATAGAAGGGAAAATATACCTGCCTGTGAGTATCACGGTGCTAGAAGTGGCTGACCCCCATCCTGAAGAAGACTGTTTCTCTGCCCCCAGCCAGCAGGCACTGTCCCCCTGTCAGTTACTGCTGCACTGCAGCTGACACACAGCCAGGAAGACTCCAGCCGTTGCTCAGATAACTCAAGCTATGAGGAGCCCCTGTCACCCATCTCAGCCAGCTCATCCACCTCTCGCCGGCGACAAGGCCAGCGGGACCTGGACCTCCCTGACATGCACATGCGGGACCTGGTGGGCATGGGGCACCACTTCCTGCCAAGTGAGCCCACCAAGTGGAACGTAGAAGATGTCTACGAATTCATCCGCTCTCTGCCAGGTAAGGCCCTGGGCAGTGCTGTGCCTGCCGGGAAGAGCAGCCTAAGAGGGCAGGAGAGGCCACCCCTCCCGCCACCGGGAACAATTAGGCAGTTTGGTTAATGACTCAGGTTCCGGAACTGGGTTGCAGAAAAGAATAAAATGGTTTCTGCCTGTAGGAGCTTACATTCCAGCACAGAACACAAACTGTAAATCATATAGTTGTAATTCGATCTATTTATTGGCATGGTAAGTGGTTTGTGTGAAACGTAGACATGATCATGTCATTAACCCTAGGTTTGCTGTAGCAGGTTGGAGGGCAATCAAGTGGGAGTGTAGGAAATCTGTCCAGGAGAACATCAAAATGAGGAAATTTAAGCCAAATGACAGTGGACCAGGAGGCCCTGCCAGACGGAGAGGTTGCGTTGGGTAGCAGTGTGAGCAGAGGCCTGACGGCAGGAAGGTGCAGGAGGGGGAATGAGGGTGCCCTGTAACCCTGGGCTTGGAGGGCAGAGACAAACCTCACATCCTTCGTAGGTGCTTTCATGGGACTGCAAAGCTGCTCTCCTGCTTTTCCTGCCAATCTCACGCAGCCACTGAACAGGTCAGGTGATGGCAACCACAGGCCTGCTACCCAGAGACTGGAGTGGGGGGCATGGTGGTCAGAGCACCGACTCTGAGTCAGACAGAACGGGCTCACATCCGGCTCTGCCAGTTAACCCGGTGTATTAGTTGTGTGTGGCTGCAGCTCCCCAAATTTGTCATCACACAGCTACTATGGGTCACTGTAAGGAACTCAGGTGTGGCCTCGCTCAGCAGTTCTGCTGCAGCATCTCATGAGGTTCCAGTAAGGATGTCGGCCACAGCTCAGGACATCTAGTGGCTTGATTGGAGCTCTAGGACCCCCCTTCAAGGTGGCCCCTGCACGTGATTCTCAACTAGGTATGGCTGTTGGCAGGAGGCCCCTGTTCTCCATGTGGGCCTCTGCAGAGCACTCATGCTGAAATGTTCTCGTGACATGGCAGCCAGCTTTTGCCACAGGTGGGGATCCAGGACAGCAAGGTGGCAGCCACTGTGCCCTTCATGATGTAGGCTCAGAAATCACATACAGTACTATCACTTCCGCGGTATCTTACTGGTCACTCAGGTCAACCCTCTTCACTATGTGAGGGAACTCATGAGGGCATGGAAGGGAAGCAAGGAGGATTGGGAGCTATTTGGAGGCAGGTGACATCGTTCACCACTGATCCCCAGTGATCCATGTCCTTCCTCGTGCAAAAATACTCTCACCCTCCCTAAGTCTTCTGGAGTCTTATCCCATTACAGCAATAGCTCGGAGTCCAGGATCTTGTCATCTAACTCAGGTCCAGACATAATTGACCCTCCTTGGGACCAGCTCCTCAAATACAATGTCTCTCAGTTTGAAGACCTAAGAACTCAAGACAGGTTGTCCCTATCCTTCCACAAATCTAAGATATGGCAAGATAGGTGTAGGATAAATGCTGTAGATGTACGCATTCAAACGGAGGAAGCAGAGTACAGGAGTCGGTGATTCGTACCACTTCTGTAATCTAGCCGGGCATGTCAGCATTTCCTTGATTAGGACTCAAAGCCTGGGAGTGATTCTCTTTCACTCTTGATTCCACTCTGTCATTCTTCTTCCCCCATGAAAGCTAGCCTGAGTTTTCCGTGGACTAGTTTCCTCAGCCTACTTCCAGCTGCTTTTTACGTTCTATTACCTCTGACCTTTAACAGGCTAAGGGAGCAGTTTTTCTGCCAATACAGTTATCTTAAAATCTTTGTAGGCTTTTCCTGTATCTTGTTGGGGCTCCTTAGACAAGAACCACACTCAGAAATGTCTTCAAGATAAGCCTTCCTCTGCAGTGGGCTGCTTCTGAAGCTGAGGAACAGTATCCTTCATAATCACAGAAGCTCTGCTGTTGAATGGAGAGGATCTGTAAGGCAGGCCCATAAAATCCATAGAGAGCCTTTAGACTGAACCTTAGATCTTTCTGAGGTCTTAGAAGATGTCACATCCTCAGTTTCATCTGCAGACTATGTCTTTTTGATCCTTCCCTGGATTTGGTCTTTGCCTGGAAACTATTTATTAATTTTAGCATCATTTGCCATCTGGAGAAGCTAGGGGTTTTCAAAACCAACAAAGCCTGGCTCCTTTCTGTTTAAGTTTTCCTTTACCTTTTCTCTCCCCTTTCATTTTTCTGTAAGGCAGCACCTTCAACATTCTGCCTAACAATCTCTCCTTAGCTAGATCTCTTAGTTCATTAGGTACATTAAACTTAACATGTTGCCGTCAGCAACAGGTTGTTGAGTTTTTCTGTTTGATAGCAGTTCTTTTCTTTCCAGTTTCTGGTAACAGTTTTTTCATTTTCCTTTAAGGCTCCTCAGGAGTTTCTCAAAGGCCATCAGATTTCTCCTTAGTCTCTCAAAGTACCTTAGACCTTCACTGATGCTCCTCAAAGTCCTTCCAGCTCCCATCCACTGTCACCTCCAAGGCCACACCCACATTTTTAGGGTTTATTATGGCAGCACCTCTTCCAGACACCAAAATCTTCATTGGTTATTTTGTTGTGAAACAAGATACTCTACAGCCTAGTGACTTCAAACAATAATTACTTAGTTCAAGGATTCTGTGGGGTCAGGAAGATGGAGGGGCTTAGCTGGGCCATTCTGGCTTGGGCTGTCTTACAAGGTCTCAGTGAAGATGTCAGCCATAGTGGCTGCAGCTGTCTGAAGGGTTGGAGCTGGAGAAGTCACTTCTCTGGTGCCTCACTCACGTGGCATGGGGGGCTGGCTCCAGAGAGCTGTGAGTATCCTCATGACATGGGAGCGGGCTTACTCCAAAATAAATGGTCCAGAAAGCAGGGGGGAAGCTACTGGGCCCTGTATGATCTAGCGTTGGCAGTCACGTACTGTCACTCGCACAGTACTTTACTGATCTCCCAGGGCAGCTGGTTCATGGAGAGAAGGGGGTCTGACCAGGTACATGCGTGAATGAGGTATGGATTTCTAGGGGCCGTCCTGGAGTCTGGCTGCCTTGGGCAAGTCACTTAGCCTCTGTCCAGCTGTAAAGAACAGCAGCATCTTCCTTACAGTGCGGTTGTGAGGACTAACTGAGACGATGCGTCTCAAGTACAGGGACTGCCAGGAGGGACTCCGGGTAGCTCTGACTGATGCTGTCTGCTGGTGTCCCCTTCAGGCTGCCAGGAGATAGCAGAGGAGTTCCGTGCCCAGGAAATCGATGGGCAAGCCCTGCTTCTGCTCAAGGAGGACCATCTG
Organism: Craseonycteris thonglongyai; assembly: GCA_004027555.1. Classification (NCBI taxonomy): domain Eukaryota; kingdom Metazoa; phylum Chordata; class Mammalia; order Chiroptera; family Craseonycteridae; genus Craseonycteris; species Craseonycteris thonglongyai. Next base: position 73,534 of record PVKE010002370.1, on the reverse strand, counting down.
ATGAGTGCTATGAACATCAAGCTGGGGCCTGCCCTGAAGATCTACGCTCGCATCAGCATGCTCAAGGACTCCTAGGGCTGGCCAGGGTAGCCCGCGTTCTGGCCCAGGACGCCGCCTCCCAGCTGAGCAGAGCCAGACAGACATTCCTGAGGGGCCCAGACATGGGGCCAGTTGGAGGGCAGGGGCTGTCCCCACAGGGCATGGCTGGTGAGGAGGTCTTGGCACCTCCTGATGGCTCTCAGGGGCCTTTCTGGGGGAGGGGCAGAGGTAGGTGGCACAGAAGATGGGGCTTTATGCTTGTAAATACTGATGGCACTGGCTTCCTCCAAAGTCCCAATACTCTAGCCCCGCTCTCTTCCCCTCTCTCTGTCCCCCATTTTCCAGGGGGTACATGGTCAGGGCTCCCCAACCTGAGTTGGGTTACTTCCAAGGGCAGCCATCAGGCCTGGATAGAGGCCTTAAAAGCCCTTGCCCGCCTTCCTCCCACTTCCTCCTCCAGGCCTGGCTAACCCTCCCCCCACCAGCTTCTCCCCTTCAGCTTGTTTTGGAAGCAGCCAGGTGTTCTCCCCCTTCTTTCTGGGCAGGTGGAGAGAGAGAAGCTGGGCCCAGCGTGGCCACGCCTGCTGGCACAGACGCCTTAACGCTGTGTGTGTGACTGTATGACTGTGTGGGAGCCTGGACTGACAGATGGGCCCAGAGCCCCCTCTGGCATCCCCAGGTGTTTTGTAGCAAACAGCCACTTAGTGCTTTGTCCTGGACTCCACTTAGCCTCAGGATGGGGAATGGGGAAGAAGGCAGCCCCAGTGCAGAGGCACCACCAGAAAGCGGAGAGCAGCTGTCCCTTTCCAGCCTTGTCACAAAGTCGCTGAAGCCCCTGCCCCACACTGTGAAGTCCCCCTGACTACCCTGCTGTGTCACAAAGAGCATTAAGGAAGCTGCCAGCATTAAGGGTGGGCAGGGTCAGGCAGAGCCTCCTGTCCTCCCACCTGGCCTGGGAGCCCAGGGGTGGGGCCCCAGAACGTCTGAGGGGAGAGAAGAGCTGGTATGACCACTGATGCAAAGAAGGCAGCAGCAGCCTTTGGCCTCCCACTCCCACCTTTGCCTCTCGAACTTGCTAGCAGCAGCTTGAGCTACTGCGGAGGAGGCAAGGCAGGAAGGGCAAAGGCCTGCCTCTGACCTGCCCCGTCCTGTGCGGTCCCGGGCAAGAGAGGGTCTCGTCCCGGGAAGAGGGCGGGCGGGCGTCTTTCTCGGCTTGCTCTATTCCCCACTCACCCCCACGCAGGGTTGGAAATGAAGGACATTTTTAACCTTTTGTTTCTGTTTTTTAAAAATAAATCTGTAAAATCTGTTTCTTCAGTGCCTTTCTTTCCTGGGGATACCTGTGTCTGCAGGTAGAGGTCATGAATGGCTGCCTGTCACCCATAGGAGGGTGGTGCGTGCCTGGGCTGGGGGAGGGCGCCCTAGTCCCAGTTCTCACAGGAGACACATTCCACTGCTATTCTTCATAAGGGTGTCCCTTGAAGGGGGAGAGTCCAGAGCCCCTTCAGCTCTGAGGCCCCCCTCCCTGCCATTCCCATGGCACTGTTGGCCTGGAACACCTGAGGCAGAACCCAGACTCTTCCCCCGCAGCACACAGAATAGCCCTTGGAATGGCTTTGGTTCACTCAGTGCTTCCTGAGCATTTCAGGTGTTTGCAATAGCAAATGATTAGAAGAGCCGCCGTTCCCAAGGAGGAGGCACCCAGACTCCCAGTATAGGAGAAAGGGCATCCCAGACCCAGGCAGCTCACCAAAGGCCTGGGCGCCCCAGGGGAACGCAGGCCAGTGCGACAGGTGTGTGCAGCCAACCGTGGCCCCGGTGACCCGGGCCTGGGGCTGGGGATGAGGCCTTGGTGGTGGACAGGTCACCCCTGGCCCCTGCAGCATAGAGCTAGAAATCTCCCTGGAGCTGTCTGTCCCAGGGGAAGGGAGGAGGAGGGCCCTCCTGCTCCTTCCCCACTTCCTAGGTTCTTCCTTAAAGCAGTGTTTCCACTTATTTAATGTGTAGGTCTAAGACCCAGGCCCCAGTCTATAGAATCAGAGTCTCTCAGGGTGGGGACGGCGGGGCCTTCCCTGGAAAATCAAGCTGGAAAATGGAAGCAGTATTGATAACACCTTTCTGAAAAGCCTGTTAAAATGTAACTACAACCTAGAGGAGGAGAAGCAAACTGGTTACAGGCAGACCTCGTGTTTTGGCGCTTTATTGCAGTTCACGGTACTGCGTTTTTCACAAATTGAAGGTTTGTGGCAACCCTGCCTTGAGCAAGTGTTTTTCAAACAGTATCTGCTCATTTGGTGTGTCTGGCGAAGGAAGATGCTGTGAAAATACTTGCAAAGACAACCAAGGATCTAGGGCATTACATCATCTGAGTTGAGGGAGCAGCAGCAGGTTTTGAGAGAATTTGAGATTTCCAATTTTGAAAAGTTCTGTGGGTAAAAGGCTACCAAATAGCGTGCTGTGGAGAAATTGGTAAAGGGAAGAGTCAACCCCGGCTAACTTCATTGCCTCATTTTAAGAAACTGCCATTGCTGCAGCCACCCAGCCCTCAGCAGCCACACCCTGACCCGTGGGCAGCCGGCCACATCAAGGCCCCTCCATCTGTAGAAAGATTATGACTCGCTGAAGCCTCAGATGATGGTTAGCACTTTCAGCTATACAGCATTTTTAAATTAAGGCATGTATGTGAGTTTACATATAATGCTATTGCACTCAATAGGCTATGGGATCGTGTAAACGTAACTTTTCGACGCCCTGGAAAAGCTGAAAATTCATGTGACTCGCTTGACTGCGATCCTCGTTTTGTGGTGGTGGTCTGGCACGCCGAGCGGGCAGTGGCTCCAAGGTTTTCCTGTCGCTGATCACCCAGAGGGTGGAGCCAGGGCTGGACAGTCTGGTTGCCCCAGGACATAGGGAATAGCTGGCAGGCCAGAGGTGGGCTGGGGGCAGCGAAGGACCCTGCGCTGAGGGGGAGGGCATAAAGAACCTGGGGGAGGGTCCTAGTAGAGAGGATGCCCAGGGGAGCCCTACGGGCTTCCTGTCCCGCTTCAGGCCGTGTGGGCAGAGGCACTGGCCTGGGCAGCTCTGAGCAAGTCTAGCTCTGGACCTCCACCTTCCCTTTCTGGAAGACAATGAGAGCCAGGCCCCACCTGAGTTTGTTTTTGCGAGCTTGTTGAGGGAGGGGACCAAAACTACTCCTAGGAGAGGTCATGGTGAATCAAGGGGAACTGACTTCAACGGGTAAATATTGACGCTATTTCTTTACTTTGGGCAAAAGGCCCCACCTATCATCTTTGAAGGGTGTGTCCTTAAGTATATAGTTGTTCTTGTTTATACTTCACACAGAATTTTTAAAATTTTAATGAACCTTTATGATCAAATGTGCTTTTCCTCTATCACAAGAGCCTGATTTTGTTTTGCCTCTTTTATATGCTACTGATGCGTCTAATTTCTCTTTTAAAATATACTCAGTGGTCTAATATCAAAAAAATCTTTTAACTACAAGTTATAAATCTTTTGGGATCATAACCCACAGTTTAAAAAAACCTTTCCAACCCTCATATACAGACTTAAATATATCTAACTGAAACAAAATTTCATAAAACAATGCCTACCTTTATGTAAAATCCATTGATATTTTCTTTTCAATTCTCTTCCTGTTCATACTTTTGAAATCTCAGTCACGGTTCACGAAACTGATTTCATGGCCCTCTGATGGATCACAAACCTGCATTTTAAAAAATCTTGCCCAGTGTGGACTTTCCAGAACTATTCCATATGTACAACTTTGTGTGGCTCTTACACTGCCCTGGGTGACTGTGACCCCATTTTACTGAGGAAGCAAAGGACTTCAGGTAAATTGTCCAAGGTCGCAATCCAGAGACAGTTGCCCTGTGCAGTGGGGCTGAAGCTCTGTGCAGAACAGGGGTTTCCCTGCGCAGCCTGACCCGGGGGCCTCTCCACCCCCCTCACCCCCACCAGGCCAGGTGACCATGCACAGGGGCACAAGGGGCACTGGGCAGGGAATAGGAGTCAGAACAAAATAGCTGAGACCGCTGGCCAATCGGAGCTGGCCGTAGTTACTCAAGATCCGCTCTCTTCCAGGCGATTGGTCCCAAGGGGGTTCCCAGCCCCCACCCTCTCCCAGGGCCACTTCCTCCAGCAGGTGCCACTCCCGAGCTAGTCCCTCTCTGGATGCAGTTCATCCCTGCTTGCTTCTGTGGGTGTGGTTCCAAATGGCCTGGAACTGCTTTGTCCCAGTCACCAGAAACAGGTCATTTCTTCCCTGGCTCTGAGCTGCGAGGGTTCTTGGAAGGCTGTCCTACCAGCTTCTCAACATGGCTCTCAAAGAGAGGCCCAGGTGAGTGGGGCCCCTGCCGCAGTGTGGGGGGAGCCGGGCGGGACAGCTGACCTGAGGGGGAGTTGGGAACAGTCAAGGACGAGGTACCCAGGGCCAGCTTGCGGTCCTGGGGAAAGGTGACTCTAAGAGGGAACCTCACCCAAGGGGTAGAGACCGCCCATGGGCATGGACGGTGGGTGCGGGGAGATCTGGGAGATCCTGTAGCCGGTGAAGAGCTGGGGACCTCACACCTCTTGCTTCCCTACACCCTGAGCCCCTTGGTGAGCCAGAGACGAAGGCCTCGTGGCGGCATACCCCACTGTGACTGAGCTGTCCTGTCCCGAGAACGAGTGACTGATCCTCAACCCCTTCTTAAACGCAAGGAGGGCCCAGCGAGCAGGGCGTGGGGTGGATTTGAGGGACCACCTTTTTGCAGGGGCAGGTACGGTGGAGGGGGCGCTTCTGAACACACCTGAGTCAGGAATTGTGGAGGAGTGGGTCGGGCAGGGGCCTCGGCAACTAGGGGCTCCCCACTGGGGCGTGGGAAGGGCGGTGGAGCTGGCAGGTGCCTCCCACAGGCCTGGTCTCAGCACCCTCCCACACCTGACAGTTGGAGCTCACCTGGGCCACTTGCAGCCAGCTCTGCCCGGCTGCCCTGGGGGGAGCCCAGTGCCCAGGATAAGCCTCAGCTTGCTCTGCCCTGGTTGAGGGGCCGAGGGCCAGCTGAGAGGGTCAGTGCAGCAGTGAGGGGGGCGACAGGTCCGCTCCGGCCGTTTCCTGCCCCGCAGCACCGACGCTGCCTCCCATAGGGCACCTCCTGGGCAGTCCAGCTTCCAGGAGCCGGGGAGGCCCTGGTACCGCCAGCCCTCCAGGAGCTCAGCGTGGAGCTGGAGAGTGAGGAGAGAGAACCGTTTCTTGCCGGTGAGACACTGGCTGGCAGGGAACGGGAGGGACCCTTGGAGACAAACCACAGGGTTGAGCTGGGAGCAGGACAGAAGGAGCCCCAAATGCCGTGCTCTGACTATGGAGTCAGACAGACTTGCCCTTCAGCTCACCCTTGTCAGTTGTGTGACCCTGAGGAAGTGATTTAAGCTTTCTAAGCCAGAGTTTCCTCATTTATAAGGTGGAGATAATCATAGGATCTCCTTCAATGAGACAGGGACCTAAAACTCTCTCAACAGAGGGTCCACCTCAGTCAAAGTCTGGGATTACTCATAAAAAGAGCAGACTTGGCCCTGGAGAAGATGCGAGTTTTAAGCAAAGGCGTAACAGTCAGTTTAGGGAAGATTGAAGACAAAGGAACCCACTGATTGCTTCATTCATTTACTGAGCAAATAATTATTAATACCGCCAACTATGAGGCAGATTCTGGGCTGTAGCACCAAGAACACAAAATCTATAAAGCAGAAAACACACAGCCCAGCGGGGCAGACAGGGTCTCATCTGGCAAGTGCTAGCGCAGAGCTTTGCGCAGGGGCAGCTGTGGGGAGGGCAGGGTGTGAGAGGGGCAGGTCGGGAAGGCATCACAGGAAGAAGCTGGTGTCGAATGTGGCACGTGGTGATGGCTGCAAGGAAAAGGGCAATCTGGGCAGAGGTATAGAGGTGGGGAGGCCACAGCGTTGAGGCAAGTCTAGGAAACGTCACAGGATGCAGACTGGGAGGCCAGTTAGGAGAGTTGCAGGGGTCTGGATGGGACAGAGGTGCAGGGCGGTGGAGAAGGGCGCGCTTCTGAGCTCTATGGCGGAGGCAGAAGCAATGGAACCACAGTGACTGACCGGCTATGGGGGAGCAAGAAGGGGTTCCACTTGGGTAACTGAGACCAGTCATGGAGAAGGAAGAAGGGGAAATTCAAAAGGCAGTTTGAGAAATCCAGAGTTTGAGGTGTTTGTGCGACAGCCAGGTAGACACAGTAGTCCAGGACACACCATACCTGGTCCAGTGTGCAGCCAGGGGCTGGGCTGGACCCATGGACTTCAGAGGCTCTGGTAGAGAAACACCGAGGTGGGAAAGGGTGCAGAGAACTGAACCTGCGGTCCGAATGACAAGAAGGGCAAGCCACACAAAGGGGAGCAAGGCTGGGAGGCTAGGAGCACTAGGCGAGGGTGAGAGGTCCACAGGGGCCAGAGGTACGCGGCTTCGCAGACCAGACTGCAGCGTGTGGGTTTTGTTCTAAGAGCAGCGAAGTCATTGGAAGGTCTTGAAGAGGAGAGAGGTGTGTTCTAATTTATGTTTTTGGAAAGTTATTCTGGAGAATGGATTGTTGGGCGGGTGGGGGCTGGGACATCAAGAGTGGAAGCAGGGAGGTTGATTAGGGGGCTGTGAAAATTACCCAGACAGTGGCCTGGAGTGGAATGAGAGCAAGTGAAGGCACAGGGATGGACTGCACATGGGGCAGGAGAGGAGGGAGGAACGAGGAGGATTCCTAGGTCTTCAGTTTGAGAAACAGGGTAGATCAGAGCGATGTCATTTACCAGGATGGAGGAGACCTGAGTGGGGAGCAGGTGTCTGAGGAAAATCCAGAGTCCCTTTTGAGCTATACAAGTGGGAGGTGCTTGTGAGACATCCAGGTGGGATCAAGTGGCACCAGTACCCCCAGTTGTGCTGTGTCACTGGACCAGTAATACTCCAGGCTATGATTGGGCCCTCACCCTACTTCCGGGAGGGAAGTCTGATGAAGCGTGTGGTATCGTAAGAAAGACATTTGGTCCCTTTTGAACATTGTTGCTTCCTGTTCGTGGACCTCCCTTCCCTCTCCCCTGCCTTCTTTGCTTGGATAACCTCTAATTCCTCAGGTCTTGGCTTAGAGGTCACCTCCTCCAGGAAGCCTCCCTGACTTCTTCCCCACCTGTCAAGACTCAGGGGACACTCCCCAATTTGCCCTCCTAGCATCTTGTATTTATATTAATCACAGCCTTCCCTGTGCTGTGTTCCCTTCAGCTGTTTGCTGTCCGTCATCTGACCCATTCCCTCTCCTCACGGCCACCCACGTGTTCCTGAGTCCCCTCCCTGTGCCAGGCCCGTGTCTCACTCCCCCTCTGAATCCTTGACACAGTGCTCGATTCTGAGCTTGTGCCCAATAAGTGGAGGTTGAATGAATGAACAGGAACTAGTGAACATCTGGATGCCTAAACCTTTTCCATACTGAAGATTATCTCCTTTGAACAGATTCCCAGAGGGTGAGGTTATTGGATTAAAGGGGATGAAGACTGAAAGCTTCAATTCCCATCGCTAAGTAGCTTTCCAAAAAAGCTGTAGCATTCTGCACTCCCACCAGCAAGTGCAAGAGTGCCTGTCTCACTGTATTCTCACGGCACGGCTAGTTGTGTCTGTTTCTTTTTAAAATGTGCTTATTTTATAGGCTAAGCATACTACCGTGTTCTAATTTGTGTCTTTGATTACTAGTGAGGTGCACATTCTTCCATGTTTGGCTACTAAATAAATGCCTTGCTTCTTTGAGGATTTATCTGGCACATGACTTGGAAACTGGTAGGGCAGGTTGGCGTTTTGTGAAATGCCTGTGGGGACATGTATTAACTTAACCACGACAGCCCTCTATGGTAAGTATTCTTACTGTCTGCATTTGATAGATGAGGAGAGTGAAGTGTAGGCATCCAAAACCTTGGCCAAACTCAGACAGCTAGTAAGTGATGGGGCTGGGATTCAAACCGGAGGTCTGGCCACAGTGTCTGCACTCCTCACCATAGGGTCCAGCCCCTCTAGAGACAGGGGCACACAGAAGGGATGGAGAGCTGCATGAGACCCCCTAGGAAGAGCTTAAGATTCTCAATGTTGGGGACCCCTCCTGGAGAACCACCCCCATGGACAAATCTGTGCCCACCTCCTCTGAGGCAGGAATGCGGCTGCTGACCCCTGCTGGAGCTACCATCAGTACATGGTCCCTGACCAAGCCACCCTCCATGCAACCCAGACACCCACCTGTAAGTCCCAGAAAGCTCTCAAATTCCAGCCACCAAGCCATAAACTTCTCTGCCTCCCCTCCCAGGCTGTCCTCCATCCAAGGTCAGTCCCACCCCCTTCCCAAGCTGAGTACCACTCACCTAATGTTACCATCCGCCAAAAAGGCCCAAGTTCATGCCCCCCAACACTACTGGGAAAAGCGAAGGATATACAAGGGCTGTCAGAAAGTTTCAGCCAGGAAGCCAGATGGCTCAGTGGGTTAAGTGCTCACCTTGCAGCCCTGGGGTCAAGGATCGAGTCCTGGCCCCGGCCCGTGCAGACCCATGCGCTTCCCATGCAGGAGCCCCACCCCCCCATCCCAGTTCCCGCCCTGCACGGCCCTCGGCCACCTGTGTGGAATGAAACTATGTCGAAAACTGATGACATGCAACTATGGAGACTGCTCTGGGCCCTCCCCCTTCTCTCTGTCTCTCTCAAAACAATAAATATTTAAAAAAAAATAGTATTCAGCCATGTAATATGAAAAACAGAGGCATTTGTGGCTGGATTTTTTTCCGGACAGCCCTTGTACATCTCAATGCTCATCAGAAGGAGCCTGGTTAGGTAAATGATGCGCTCAGCCATCAATGGCAGATTAAACAACTGGTAAAAAAAAAAAAGTGAGGAAGCCTTTTAAATACTGACATGGAATAACCTCAAAAACACAATGGTCAGTGCAAGGTGCAGAACGGCATGGCTACTGTACCACAAGGAGAGGGTGCAGAGAGAGTGGGGAGAGAGAGGGAAGGAATCCCTACCGCATTTACCACACTGCCTGAATGTGCAGACTCTCTGGAAGGACACAGAAACTGGTAGCAATGGCTGCCTCCGTGCAGAAAGCCCTTGCATTGTACATACTCTTGTATCTTTTAATGTCTGTACCACGTGAAGAGAGTGTTCATACTAAAGAAATAAAATGAAACATTAAATTGCCTAATTCCTCATATATGTGTACAGATACTGGTGCATGAATATAAATATAAATGCATGTGTTGCTGATGCCCCTCCCCACCCCTCAGGACCTGGAAGAGACTCTTCTGGCGGCTGATCCTCCTTACAGGTGGCCTCTTAGGGCTGCTCCTGTACGGGCTCCCTGCAGCCAGGTACACCCCCTTCCCCGGCACTCCCAGGGGCCACACAGGGGCCGGGTTAAAGTGGGTCTTTCCACGTGCCTCCTTGAGGGATGGAGGGTAGTGCCTGTCTCAGCCTGCACATTTCCTTGTGCGTTCTCCGTGTCAGGACTGCAGTGAGAGGGCTCCTAGGCAGGCTGGCATGCCCCTCATTGCTGCCCCCTCCTCCAGGCATCTGGAAATCTTCATCCCCATGGGCACCTGCCCTTTGGCCAGAATGTCCCTGATCAGAGACAACTTCACAGGCTTCCTGCGTCTCTGGTAAGGAGCTACCATCCCTCCCGCTTGGAGATCATCTATATCCCTACAGTGCCCCTGCCCCCCTCACGTCCCCCACCCTGGCAGAGCCAGGCGCTTGCCCAGCAGCCCAGACATCTCCTGATTCTCTGTCTGTGTCGGCTGTGGGCTAGGGACGGGGGTCTGAACCATCTGGAGGTCCCCAGGGCCCAGCACGGGGAGGTGGTGGTGAGCAGGCACCAAGTGGATGGATGAATGGACCCATCTCCCCATCCCTGCCCCGGCCAGGGCCCGACCTGAAGTTCTGACCTGTACCTCCTGGGGGGCCCCCATTATTTGGGATGGCACTTTCGATCCAGATGTGGCCCAGCAAGAGGCTCTACAGCGGAACCTCACCATCGGGCTGACTGTGTTTGCTGTAGGCAGGTAAGACCTGGGAGGGGAGCAGTGCTGTTTAGGGAAGGGTGTGCCTCTGATGTGGGTGGTGGGGCACCCTGTTCCCTGTGCCAAGGAAGCCCAAGGTGAAGCGGAAGGCAGAACCATCCTTTCCCTTCCCCTCCTCCCTGGACACCAACAGTGCGGAGCCCACCAAACGCAGGCAGCCAGGGGCTCAGAACCATGTCTTAGAAAGAGCCTGCCCGGGGCTAAGGCTCCACCTGGAGGCGTTAGGTTTGCGGTGAGAAAATGATGGGCTTTCAGGTGAGTGTGGTGAGACAGAGAGGACAGCTGAGTAAACAGAGGGACCAGCTCAGGGGCAGCTCAGGTGCAGGCACACAGCAAGGGAAGGGCGGAGGGAGGACAGGGGCTGAGGGGCGGGAAGGGCGGAGGGAGGACAGGGGCTGAGGGGCTGAGGGTCTCCGCAAGGCCATGGAGCTGATCTTGGGAGAGGGGGAAGTGAAGAGAGCAGGGGGTGATGGGAAAGGGAAGGTGGGGGTGCTCAGCAGACCAGAGCACTCAGTGCGGTAGGACTGCTGGGGGCGGTGGCTCACAGATTGGGACAAACTAATGATCAAGCCAAGCGAGTGGGCATGGGGGCAGGTGACTGAGGAGGGTGGAGAAATCACTACGGGAGCTGGGATGGTAGGTGAAAAAGAAATCCCAGGGCACTGACCTCCCGCTATAGATGGCAGAAGTGTCTGAGCTGGGTGTCCACTTTCCAGAGGCAAAGGGGCCTACTGGCTGAGAGTGGCAGTCAATTCTCCAACCCCAGGGTACACACAGGTAGAGTTCAGGGCAATTAAAGGGAGAGTTTCTAATCGTGGAAAGACAGCTTTGGGAAGGTAGTGAGCGTTGTGGGGAAGGAATTCTGTCATCAGACACCCTGGGGCTGCCCACCCCCCAACTCTATCCCCCACTCTAGAAGGGGAAGAAATCCAGCAGAGCCCCTGGAGGATGAGGGCCCAACAGAACCAAGGGCTGGCCCATGGGCCCGTTGAGTGGAACTGCTGGCCTTTCCCAGAGTCTTGGTGCCCCAATTCCATGCCGGATGCCAAACAGTGTTCCTTCGCTAGCCCGAGGGGTCAGAATCTCCAGATCTAGCCATTCCAAGGCCCTGAATTCCGAGGGTCTGTGAGTCTTAACACCCTGAGGTGCTGAGGCTTCTAAGGTTTCTGATTCCAGTTTCTCACAGATCCAACCAGGAAGAGAGCAAGTGCAGCTAAAGGCTCCGGTTCCAATGCCAGGCTAGGTTCAGAACGTGGCTCTACCACTTCTGAGCGTATGCTCGCACCAGTTACCTTTGTGGCCCAGTTTCCTCGTCAGAAAAATAAATGGTGAGGATGAATTGCGATAATGCACACGGACTTAGAGGACTTGTCTGCCACATGATAAATGTTCAAAGATATTAGGCATTATTACTAGTATTTCAGGACCCTGGTATCCCAACGTCTGTTGATACCAAGTTTCCAGTATTACAACCCTCCCGGTCATCTATGCCAGGAATTACCACAAACTCAGTGACTTGTTATTTATTATCATCATAGCTCATGATTTTGTGGGTCAGGAATTCCCACAGGGCTCCACAGGAAGGGCTCCTCACTGCTCCCCAATGTCTGGGTCTCCACTGGGACAGGCGACCGCTAAGGACTGGCGGGCACCTCTCCGCACAGTCTGTGTGGCTGGTCTGGGCTTCCTCACGGGGCTGCAGCATCTGAATTCTGGGACTTACTAAGCAGAAGGCTCAGCGGTCTAAAGAGACAAAAGCTAATGCTGTCAGCCCTCCAAAGAGCCCGTGTGCAAGGCGGGTGACAGAGGGCCGGGGGGGGGCAAACAACTCGCACCCCTCTTTCCTCCGCTTGCCCGATTCTGGGACATGCAGCGCTCAGGGGCCCCGGGCACTGACGCTGCGGGCTTAGGAGGACCAGCTGCGGAGGAGCAGGGAGCCCGAGGAGGGCCGAGGGGGCGGGCAGGGCCGCGGGGCGCCCGCCCGGCTGACTCCGGGCCCGCCCCTCCCGCAGGTACCTGGAGAAGTACCTGGCGCGCTTCCTGCAGACGGCCGAGCAGCACTTCATGGTGGGCCAGCGCGTGCTGTACTACGTGTTCACCGAGCGGCCGGCCGCCGTGCCCCGGCCGCCGCTGGGCCCGGGCCGCCGGCTGCGCGTGCAGCGCGTGCGGCGCCGCGGGCGCTGGCAGGACGTGTCGATGGAGCGCATGCGCACGCTGCACGCGGCGCTGGGCGGCCGGCTGGGCCGCGAGGCGCACTTCGTGTTCTGCATGGACGTGGACCAGCACTTCAGCAGCGCCTTCGGGCCCGAGGCGCTGGCCGAGTCGGTGGCGCAGCTGCACGCCTGGCACTACCGCTGGCCGCGGCGGCTGCTGCCCTACGAGCGCGACGCGCGCTCGGCCGCCGCGCTGGCGCCGGGCGAGGGCGACTTCTACTACCACGCGGCCCTGTTCGGGGGCCGGGTGCGGGCGCTGCGCGGGCTCACGGCGCACTGCGCGCGGGCCCTGCGCGGGGACCGCGCGCGCGGCCTGGAGGCGCGCTGGCACGACGAGAGCCACCTCAACAAGTACTTCTGGCTGTACAAGCCCGCCAAGGTACTGTCGCCCGAGTTCTGCTGGAGCCCGGAGATCGGCGCGAGGGCGGAGATCCGCAACCCGCGCCTGCTCTGGGCGCCCAAGGAGTACGCCTTGGTGCGCGACTAGGCGCCGGGACCCGGCCTGGCCCCACCTGCGGGACACCTTGGGCACGGGGAGGGCGGGGGCTGCACATGCGAGCAAGGACAGACCCTGAAGCCACCGGAGCTTCTTCTGGAAGCAAGCGTGGCGCTTTGGAGGGCACAGAGGGGAGCCCTACTACCTCCTGTGTGTGCCCATCGGGAGGTGGGGACAGGAGTCCTGGCCTTTGAGGGTGTTTCGTGCCGGTCTCAGCCTGTGAATAACCCCGTGTTGTGGTTGGACCAGCGCGTGTGGTGCTTTTATGATTCCAAGATGCTTTTCAGCAATAACCATCAGAACACTTCGGGGGGAAAAGGAATCAGGTTTATTACTTACAGGACCTGGAAATTATGCAGCACACCTGGGGCCACACAACCAAGTCGCAGGTGGAGAGAGGGCATCCCCTCCCGCCTGCGGCCTAGGCTTCTGCTGTTAATTAGGATGAAGGTGGGATCCTAGGGTTTCTTGGGCACACTCTGTTGGTGAACTCAAAATAGAGGAACAGAGTTTTAAAGCTCAAGAAGGGGGCGGGGCAACAACAAAACACACAGGTGGCCCAAATGGTTACTTCCTGAAATCAACCAAGATCTCTCAAACGCAGGAGCCTCAGTAGGAGGGAGCACCCTGGGGCTCTTTCACAGCTGGTAATGTGTTTATAGAGACAGCCTTCTCTGAAGTGGGTGTGTTAGCAGTGGACGCTTAAGTCAGGCACTTGCATTACAAAAAAGGACTGGTAGGGTTTATGTTTAGAGGGAGCTTCTCACTGCTAGAGAAAGATCACCTTTCCCTCACTTTCAACAGGGACTGAGGCATTAGAACTTTCACTTCTTACTGAATTCAGCTGATGCCTCCTGAGGAGATGTTTCAGGTCCCTTCACCAACCCTCTCCTTTTTTTTTTTTTTAATTTGAATGAGACTGAGGCACCAAAAGGAAACATAACTGCCTAAAGCAGGGCTGGGCAAGACATTGATTGCAGTCCACCCGTGAACAGCCAAGCAATTTTGGGGTGACCGCCTGAATAAGGAATAGCTAGTGGACCGCAGCACTTGGAAAAGTAGTGCTTGTCCTGGAAAAGTCTGCCCAGGCCTGGGCTAAAGACAGACTCAACGTGAGGCAGTCTGTGAGGTTAGCAGCTGGACCTCCCATTCCTTGGCTTAGCCCTTTCACCATCCTTGCCATCAAGCATAGTTTACACATATTTAAATAATATTGTGAACAAAAAAGGGACTATGAAATAAACCTGACAAGCCCGGGAGCAGGGATGGGGGTGGGGATCACATGGCGGTCCTAACAAGCTCAGTGACCAAAGGTATTCACACAGGATGATCATAAGTTCCTAAGTGGGCAGACCATGGTGGGTAGTCATGGCCCAGGCCTATAGCTTCCTTAGCATATGTCAGTCTTTACCTTAAGTGAGCCCTGTCCATTGTCCTTATGCACCTAGGATGACATACCTTTGAGATGTCAGAGTAATTTCTCTAGACCCCTTGAAGGCCCAAGTGCAGGTACCAGAGCAGGAGACCGCAGAACCCATTGTCTTGTGCCCTGCGTACTGTCTCTGTGTGCTGTAAATGTTAATTACTGACTGTCCTGTACCCCCCAGTGTAAAAGAAATATGTGTTTTCTATTTTGCTTTTTATCCAATCCTACAGATTTACCCACTTTGCTTTCTCCCACTTCCCTAACCTACCTCCAATGGATTTAATGTACCTTCCTATGTTTTCTCCTTTGATTCCAAATGCATAAAAGGTATTAATCGCAAACTGCCATTCTCTACAGCATTTTCTCATGAGATTTTGCTTCCATGCATGTTCTCAAAATTTGGCTCACATAAACTCTTATAAGGCTTTTCTATAGGCTGGATGTTCATTCTTTTGTCGACATTATAATAAAATAATTTATTCCCAAAGTGTCTTTACGACGGCCTTTTCTCCTGGAGAGTCAAAATCCACAAAAATGACATTTCTTTGTTTGGGTCCCATAGGGCTGTTTGGGCACAGTATCTAGGAGAGAAGTTTCCTCATCCATGGCTACTGTCCAGACTCTGTCCTCAACAGGGAAGAACACAGGCTCCTAAAAAGAGCATGAAGCTACGGAGTCATCGGGTCCTCCAGGAAGGGTGGTCACAGAGCCAAGGAGACAGGAAAGGTAACCGCTGGAAGCCCCTGAGATATTGTCTGACAGCTGGGAGGCCCTGATAGGGCGGGATTTCACTCTAGCCCTCCTGAGTCCTTTATGTAGTGTTCTCATAGACCTTGCATTTTTAACCGCCTCCAACTGTTCCCAGGTAGGGTAGGAATTCTGGCTATAAACCAACCCTGATGATTCTTATAGTCTAATAATTTTTACAAGCAGTTATTGATGATGAGAGATAAGAGATTTCTCCCCTCTCAAAAGCAGTTTAAAGTTCCCTAGTGCCTCCTACCTAAGGCCTTTTGGACTTTGGATTAGAGATGAGAACAGGCCAGTTGTGCCTAAGGACAGGTTATTGCCTGATTACTATGAGCTGGCACATCCCTTCTCCTGGTGGGATAACATCCTCCATCATACCCTAGAACATTTACCAAAGGCCACATGTTACTCCTGAGGTACTAGAGACCTGAGCTGAGCAGGTAAGACCTGGGTGGGAATCTGCTGCTCTTCTGTGTGTGACTCTGGACAAACTCCTTACCTTTGCTGGTCTGAGTTTTCTCATTTTATCCCTCATTTTATGTATGAGAAAATCAGACACAGAAAGTTCAAGTACTTACCTAATGTCACAGCACTAGCAACGAAATTCATTGCTATGAGAACAAGCAGGAAGTTAAAGTTGGACAGAAAGTGGAGCCTGCAAGTCAGGAACCGGGGTTGCCACTGGCTCTTGGTCTCGTCCTTCTGCTTGTATCTGACTCAACACAGCTCCCCCAACCCCTGGTCCACAGGGTTTTCCCATTCAGGTGCCCACCATCTCCTCACTTCTTGCCAATGGAGAATCTGGTTGGAGGGTTAGCCAGTGGTGTGATGATGAATGTTTAGCAACTGGCTTTTTGAGGAAGAAGAGAGCATTTACCAGTGTCCATGGTGTAAATCCCACCACGGCTGATTTCAAAGCACAACACTTGCTGAATGTAGTTAGGAAGCAGTGTGCACAGTCCACTCTCGTGAGCCAGGACAGCCAGTAAAGCAGGTCCTCGGGTAACTCTGTTTTCTTATCACGGTTCTAACATGCCATGGGAACTTAACTCTTGTATATGTCAATTGCCTTATGGTAATTTGGTTTTGTTATCTGTCGTGTTTCACTTAAAGTCACAGAACCTGTCTCAACATTAAGTAGGGACTTACTTTACACACCACTGGCCTCATTGGCACCATTCTTCTAAGGATCAAATCACTGAGTCGGGTGTCCACCCCTGGTCAATCAGTTGTGGCTGGAATAGGATCATGTGACACAAATATGGCTGCCAGAGCCCACTCCTTCACAGCATAGCAAACTGTGGGAAGTCAGTTTCAGAGAGGTGAGGCCTGAGATGACTTAAAACATGTTCTTGGCTACTCCAGTCCACTCCCCGCTTCTGATAGGTAACACATTCTGGTTTCCTCTTGGGGAAAGATACTTCAGAGGGGGGTTTCCCCCACTGCTCCAGGCTTAGGGTGTGTGTGGGCTCTAGGCCTAACCCAATCAAGTAGACATTCTGGTCAACAGTGATCCATGGTTCGGGGATGGTACCTAACCCAGTTCAAACCAGGAAGACCCAATTAGACTTTTGCTGGGGCTTCTGGGAGAGACAGAGGCTTGACTGTTGGGAACCTGGGGCTCTGAGACCGGAGCTGCTGACTCCATAGGCATGGGAGGATGAAAGTGATTGAGAACTAAGCCAAGTGGAGCACTGGAGACATCTCAGTGAACTCTGGAGCTGGCCTGAGCGCCACAGTGTCTGTTACACAGCCAGTAAATCCTTGTTTGCACTGGGCTTTCTATCCGTTGCAGCCAAGTCTCCATACACAAGGACTGTGAGGGCTCAGAGCAGTGAGCTCCATGGTGGCTCATGGCTGAGTCACTGGCCTCTCCTACAGTGCTTAGCACAGGGCCAGCCTTGATAAACTTTGAGGGGAATTAATTCCTGCATTTCCCTCCCAGGCATCAAAGCATTGACCCCCACAGAACAAAAAGTAAGTGAAGGGGACATCTTGGTCCCCTCCATCACTGGAATAGCCTCCACAAATCAGAACTCTCATGATGGAGCCCCAAAGAGCCCGGGTGGGGTAACCAAATGTGGCTGCCCTGCCCCTCTGGGGAGAGCAGTAAACCTCACTGCTGAGCCACATACACCTACAAAGTCTTCAAAGCTAGACAAACCTAGGTTAAACTTACGTCCTTGCCACCTAATTGCAGCGTGATCCTGGGCAGTCTCTCTTCACTTGCTGCCAGCTTCAGAGGGGGTTGTGAGGTCAACACCAGACACGCAGCTAAGCATCTGGGGCGAGACCCGACGGCAGTAAGCGGCCATTTCCTGCCGAGTCTGGGGTCTGGGGGGCGGGGGAGGGGAGAGGAGCAGTAGAAAGATGCCCCCCAGCCCCACCCTCGCACAGAGCACGCCACACACCACTGCCACCCAGGTGCAGGTACAGTTTATTCTTCACAACAGAGAAATACAAAGAGCAGAGTTTGGAATTCCTTTGTGCCTTGCCCCTTTAATGTTCTTCTCCCCCACATTTGATTTTTTATTTTGCTCCTCACCCCTTTACCTAAGTATAATGCAGACTTCTTTACCAAAAAGTTAAGGGGTGCCTGCCCTCACCTCCCTGCCACCAAGATGCAGACTAAGAAGCCAACAGACTGTTTTCTCTTTTTTAATAAGGTAACTAGTTCTAAATACGGTGGCCTGGAGGTCCCATAGAAAAAAGCAAAGGGTGTTAACAGTATGTATAACAGCATATTTACAGGGTAGTAACATGCGGACGAAAAGCTACAATACTGAATATCAGACGACGCAAGTCAAACAAAGGGGTAGGGGTAGGGGCAGAGAACCCCGTGGGAAAAGAAACCCCAGGAAACGTTAAACTGGTAAATCAATGGTGAGTTAAGGCTTAAAAAGTGTATAAAAATAACACAGTTAATATTCAAAACGGAACTCCGGATACAGAATATATAGATGAGTTTCTGTCTCGTTATTTTTTTCCTTTTCTCCCCGGGGGACGGAGGGGGACTTCTCCGGGCTCTGTACATAGCTCCTATATACATGGACACGCATGGCTTTCAGATCGGGGTGTGTCTGTGCGGGCAGAGGGCAGGGGCTGTTCTTGGGACCCTCCTTTCCGGGGACCCCTTCCCTGTCCTGTGAGGGCCTAGGGCCTGGTCTGGGGACTCCCCCTCCGTGGCAAGGAAGACAACCCCTCCCTGGGTACTGCCCTATCTGGAGGAAATTACGGAGGGGGTCAGAGCCTCAGGCCCACTGCCTCCCCATCCCCCTGCCCACAGTCTGGGATGGCAGGAGAGGTAGCCAGGTTTCCTGGCCAGCACCGAGGTAGACTGGGGTGTCTTCAGGGCAGTAGGGGGGGGTGCGAGTGTGGGGAGCACAGGTCTTACCCAGCCCCCACCCACCCCATTTCCCTGGGCCTGCGCCCAGTGCAACGCTGCACCCTTTGGTCCTGCGGATCTCCGGGCCCCTCTTGTTTTGCCTCCTGAAGCCTGGGCCTCCCTCTGCTCCGTGATGCCCAGGGCACAGCTCAAGGTTCAAGCTGGGCACCCAGGGTGAGTGGCTCACTCCAGCTGCCTCTTGCCCCCTCCACGAGGAGCCCCCTTTGCAGTCCAAAATTAGGCCTGAGCCTTCCCTCCAGACCTGAGGCCGTAGCAAGAGAAGGTCCCGTGCTGTCCTCTGGTTTTCTGTGTCCATCTGTCCAACTCCTATTTCTCGGTCTTAGCAGCACCAACTTCTTGGCCAATAAATATCTTTTTTGTTATTTCCAAAACAAAGTAGAAAAAAACAAACAAAAACAAAACAGTGAAGCAAGTGAAGGGTGGGAAAAAAGAAAACCCAACAGAGAGGTTCAAAGTGCTCTGAGATCATCTTTGGATGCTACCAAACAGTCCAGAATCTTGCAGTTGGCCTGGCCACCCCCGGAGCTGGACTGGGCAGGGCTTCTGCGGCCCAGGCTTTCTGGAAGGTCAGGAAGGTCATGAGAGAGCTTGGCTGTTCCTGGAGGGCCCTGGAGGGAGGGACGGCCTGGTGCTGCCTGGGTCTGTGTCTGCCAGTGGGCAGGGCGGGGAGGGGCCTCGGGTTGGCTCAGATGAGGGAAATTCGCACTGGGATGCCGGGGGACTCCGTCCTCTGGGGTGAGTGATGGCTCACCAGGTGCTCCACCACCGTGTGTTTGGACATGTGCTTCATCAGGTAGGTCTCCTGTGGGTAGGGGTGAGATTCAGAACATTAAAAGCGCTGCTGGCAGAGGAGGCAGAAGAGGCTGCAATTCCCTCAAGTGGTCACTGGAGGGCTCCTTGGCAGGTGGGCGAACTAGTGGTGAGCAGCCACAGATCTCGGGGGCAGATGAGCCTCCAGGATGGGTTCTAGGGATACTGCATCACTGCCAGGGGTAGGGGCCGGCTCAGTGACCAGAGTCCGAACCCACAGCTTGCTGGCTGTAACAGGGCATGCTGGCTGCACCTCAGCTTGCCTGCCCACTCAAGCATAGCTTTCACCATCTGGCTGGTGCTCCCAGTGAGGGTGGAACAGCAGGCCTGGGCTTGAGCCTACCCTGTTTCCCCGAAAATAAGACAGTGTCTTATGCCCTGTTTCCCCGAAAATAAGACAGTGTCTTACCCTGTTTCCCTGAAAATAAGACAGTGTCTTATATTAATTTTTGCTCCCAAAGATGTGCTAGGTCTTATTTTCAGGGGGATGCCTTATACGTATTTCAGCGAAAGGCAAAACTGTAAGTCTTATTTTCAGGGGATGTCTTACTTTCAGGGAAACATGGTAGTTCTGGACAAGTCATCTCACCCCTCCAGGCCTGTTTCCTCCTCTGCAAGAGGAACGGGACAGGAGCAATCTCACAGGGTTGCTGCGATGATGTGGCTAACGCTCTTAGCATGCAGAGAGGGCTGAGGGGGCCACTCCTTCCCCCATCTCTAGATTTCATTCCAGGTAGAGGGCGGCCTCTGCACTCCCACACTCAGTCCTCCCTTGGGGGGGAGGGGGCAGTGGGGCCCGAGCTGACTGGTGACTTGGGAAGCAAACTGGGCCTGCTTAGCTTGTTCTCTGAGTGCCCCCCCCAGAGGCTCTGCTAAGTCTGACCTGGCACCCAGGTGACCCAAGGCTTAGCCGCAGGCCCAGGGGCCGCACACTGAGTGGCAAGGTGGCGCTCCCACCTGCCACCCCTCAGCCTCACACCTCAGCTTGCTCAGAATCCAGCAGAAGATGCCCTCAAGTGTGCTGTCCACGTGCTATAAAACAACCCCAGAGGGAAGCAGTCAGCAAAAATCCAAACTTGGAAATTGTTGTCTAGTGAATAAATTGCAAAGAAAAGAAAGGCAGGGATGGGGGGAACCAAGAGGTATACTGACCTAGAGCAATGCAGAAATCTTATTTGGATTTTGATTAAAACATACAATTGTAAGTAAAGTTATAGCATCCATGAGACAAATGAAAATGTGAATGCTGACTGGGTATTTGATGATAGTTAAGGACTTACTGTGAATCATTTTAAGGTAACATAAAGGGTTTATGGATATGTTCAAAAAAGGAGTTCTTATATTTAACCCTTTTAGTGCGACGGGCCAATATACTGGTTCATACGTAGACCATTAAATTACCCTTCGCATTTCTCGCCATTGGCAGGAGGTAGCACTAAGAGGGTTAAAGACACAGTGAAAATTTTCAGATGAAACAATATGTTGGTCTTCAAAAAATAGGAATGCAGATAAAGCAGGAATAGTTGATGGTTCTGGGGACTGATGAGAAAGAACATAAGGGTTTACTATTATAAAATGTTTCTTTTATGGCTTAAAGCAGGGGTGTCCAACCTTGTGGCTTCCCTGGGCCACATTGGAAGAATTGTCTTGGGGCCACACATAAAATACACTAATGATAGCTGTGATGAGCTATAAAAAAAAAAAAAATCACAGAAACATCTCATAATGTTTTAAGAAGTTTTAGAAATTTGTGTTGGGCCACATTCAAAGCCATCTGGGCCACATGTGGCCCACAGGCTGCAGGTTGGACAAGCCTGAGTTAAAGTAGTTTACAAATCAATCCATTAAAATGTTAAAGAAAAAAAAAAAAAGGTAATTCTTGTTGTATGGAGTCCAGTCAGGCCCAGCTCAGGGTGAGCCTTCAGGCCAGGTAAGAGCTGACCGCCCCTCCCCTCCAGTTTAGACAGAGCCCCTCTAAGAACCACAGCTGTGACCGCTGCAGCCCCTTCTCTAAGAGCGTGTGTGTGTAGGGGGGTCAGAACTGGAGACCGGGACTGCCTGAAGGTCAGCTGAGTGGACTCCTAGGTCTCTACAGCTCCCACACAGTCACTTAGGGCCTTCGTCCCTGCACGCGCTGTCCTCAGTCTCTGGATCCTCCTCTGCCCTTTGAACCCGGGGGAAGGATAAGCACATATTCACACTCAGCAGCTGCAGCCTGCCTGCCACCTGACAGATGACTGCTGACCGCCCCTCCTGCAATCCCTGTGCTCCCTTCAAAACTACCCTCCTGGATGGATGGCCCCTCCTTGGCTTCCCATTCCACCTGGAAAAATATCCAAACTCCATCACAGGCCCCAGAGTCCCGTGTGCTCTATAGCTTTCTTTCAGTTCCTGGAATACACTGTGTTTGTTCTACCTCAATGCAAGGGGGCTTGCATTCACTGTTCCCCTGCATGGAATGTTCTTGCCCCTCCTCCCTTTCCTCCTCACTATCCTTCAAGCCTTCATCTCAATGCTACTTCCTCAGGTGGCCTGCCCCGACAGACCCCTCTCTCTTTCCCAACTCCATTTTGTCCTCCCTGTGGCTGTCCTTCCAACCATACTTTCTTCATAGTGGTGGTTCTGAAGCAGAGATGATTTCACCACCCCAGGGGACATCTGTCAAAGCCTGGAGGCATTACGGGTTGCCACAACTGGGGGAGGGGGTTGCTAAACATCCTACAATGCACAGGAGAGGCCCCAGCAAAAAGGTATCCTGTCCAAATGTCAACATGGGCTGCGGTTGAGAAGCCCTGCTCAGAGCAATTAGCATAATTTGTCATTACATATTTATTTGTGTGGTTACTTGTTTAATGTCTCCAGCAGTAGACTAACCTCCCTAGGGGGCTACAGTCTATCTGATTCATCCTAATTCCAAGTACTGGCACAAGTGTTCAGTAAACACCGAGTAAATAAGAAACTGTTAGCTAAGGTGGATTAGGCGTCAACTCTGCCAGTCAACAGCCCTGTGAATTAAGAACTATCACTTCGTCCATTTTACAGATGAGGAAACTGAGGCTCAGTGATCTCTACCTGGGTGCGTACAGGGGCCTGTCACTCAGAGCAGCTGATTAGACAGATGCACACACAAGTGACTCACCTGGACTCCCCCTTCTGGGTGCTAAGAGGGCCTTGTTTAGGAAGTCGTCGTCGTCGTCCCCCCCCCCCAGGGACAGGGGACTAGATGCAGTGACCTTTCTGGCACTGTTCTGGCCTTTTCTGAGACCTAAGGGTAGCTCTGGGCAGTCACTGTGCCCCCTTGTGGCCATGGGGAGGGCTGCACCTTCGCCCGTGGGGTCCAGGGCCCTCTGACCGGAGAGCCTGGCGCCAGGCCTGCACCGCGGCCTGGAGGGAACCACACCTCAGAGCCCAGGCTAAGGGCCGCGAGGGCACCCGCAGCTCAGCCGGAGGCAGCCAGAGAGAGAACCGGGACACAGCCCTGGCCCTGCCACTCACTGTCATCTTGAGTCAGTTCCCTTCTCTGGGCCTCCATTTGCTTGTCTGGAAAATAGGGGGAGTCAGTACCGACCCCAGGAGGAGAAGGAGACAGACCCCCAGGGGCAGCAGCGCTCACCGAGGTATAGGCCCGCCCGCACATGCTGCAGCAGTAGGCCTTGGCGTGCTTGATGGCGTGGGCTGACAGGTGGATCTGCAGGGAGGCGGAGTCTGAGTAGGCCCGGTAGCAGTTGGGACACTTGTAGGGCTTGTCCTTGTTGTGCTGGCGCTGGTGAGACTGTGGGGGGCACAGCAGGGTGTCAGGAGACAGGAGGCCGCCCCCTTTTTGGGGATGACAGCTATGCACCTGGTGGCAGGAGGCAGGCGGCCACTTACCTGGAGGTTGGAGAGCTGAGTGAAAGCCTTTTCGCAGCCGGGATGCGGGCACTTGTAGGGTCTGTCACCTGTGTGGATTCTGCAAAGAGCAGCCCAGTGAGGGGGAGTCCCTAACAGATGCCCCGAGGCCAACTCCAGCCCCCAAGCCTTGGCTGGCCTGCTCCACACCTTTGGCCCCCAGCTCCCTAGACTCTACTGCCACACTTTCCCCAGCTGAGCCTCAGGCAAGAGCTGGGGACTTCAAAGGCCACCCCTCTCCTCCTTTCTCTGGCCTCCCACTGACAGTCTGTGACTACAGCCCCTTGTCCCCCCAATATCCCTGCTGAACCCAACCTGTCACTGGTGCCGATGCAGAGACCTGACCCAGGCCTGCAGCTAGTCATGGAGGATGTGCTTTGATGGCATGCTGACCCTCTCTTCTAAAATCCCACCTGCAGACCACCCAGTGAAAAGAACAGATTCACAGCTTTGCCAGGACCTTCCCTGCCCACCTGCTGCTTTCCCTCAGAGGGAGACATCTCCCTCTGATTGGGCCCCAATTTCTATTTCTTACCCCCTTTCCATCTCAGGCACATGGTCACCTCAGCTACTGAGAGAATGCAGGACTGGGTGGCCTCGAAGCTCGGCCCCTCTGTGTCCTTCCTAGGAGCCCCTCTGTCCTCCCATTTTGGGGTTGTCATCCTGGCTCCACCATTTACTAGCTGGGTGACCTTGGGCAAATCACTGATCCTCAGTTTCCTTATCTGCAAAATGGGTATAAAAATATAGTTCCTCCCTCACTGGGCTTTGTGAAGACATGTTAGATAACGCATGTAAAAGGACTCAGCCAAGTAGTGGCACAGTCAGCACTCAAACGCTTGCCAGTATTATGCATTCATGTAGCACTTCTTACATCAGGTACCTGTGTGCCAGGCACCATGTCTCAGTGAACAAAACAGACCAAAACCCTGCCTCGTGGAAACCATCAGCATACGTAAGTCACATGTGGGGTGTAGTAAGTGCTGTGAGAACAAGGGGAGGGGGGGTGCAATTTTAAATAGAGTGACCAAGGTGGGGCCTCACTGAGGTGACTTGGGAGCAGTGACTTGAAGGCTGAGGGCTGTAGTTTCAGTTAGTCTGTGGCATAGCTCGCGCTGGCCCAACAGCCGGGTGGGAATGGAGCTAGACTGAGAGGCCGGGCGGAAACGGGGCTCGGGAGCCCAGCGCACATGGACCAACCCCCTCCCTGCCCTCCAGACAAGCCTTCTCACGATTAGCACCCTGGGCTTGTCTTTCATTATCTGTGCCAAGCAGGTGGGCAGCGAAATGCCAATTGGATCTGAATCTCATTTGCCTAATCTGCCGACGAGCCTCAGGTGAGGGAGACTCCAGCACTGGCCGCAGGTGTCAGCTCCTTCCCTAAAGCCCAGCCCACCGCGCTGACTGGGTTTGCTCTGCCCTCACAGACTCCTCAGACACAGCCAGTCCTCTCTGGTCAGGCCCGTGCTGCCCGGGCTTCAATGAGGGACACTCCCGCCATCGATAAGCCCCCGGCACGGACTGCCCACTGTCAACGCCGAGCAAGCCCAGATTCCTTGGTGTCGTTGAAGGCCCTTGGCTGTGTGGTCCAGCCTCCGCTCCCTGCTCCTGTGCACACTATATCCTGGTCACAGAACCACTTCTCATCTGGCAACCATGTCTGACTGATGGTGCCACGCACCACCTCTGTGCCCTGGCCACTTCTTCAACCGAGGAAGCCACCCCTCCTCACCTGTCTTCTCAGCTCGAGGGGGAAGCTCATGGGCAGGGATGGCCCAGTCTCAGGTGCTAGGCCAAGTGGAGCTGGGCTGGCCTGGTTCTGAGAACCCCTATCCTGTCTGCACATTTCTGGGTGTCATATGTTTGGGGACATCATCTCAGGTACCCTGTCTCTAAACTGGAAGGATCTTAAGGGTCATCTGGACTGAATCCCCTGGATGCCAGAATCCTCTCCATTTCACCCCATCCTCACTCCCCTCCAGGGCTATGGAATTCACTCAGCTAGGGGTCCGGTGGTAGAGGGGACTAAGGGTCCCCAGGACATGCTCTGCTTTTGCTTTAAACCCAATACCCATTCCAGAGTCCTTGCCTCCCACTGCTGCTCAAGTCACGCCTTTCCCTGCTCCAAGGCTCCAGCCCCCTAACCGAGCGTTCCAAGTTCCTTCCTACCTCCAGGCCTTTCTCCAGGCTGTTCCCTCTGCCAGGCACACTGTTCCCTCAGCTAAGACCTGGCTAAAGCCCACACTCCTGTTCTCAGTGTAACAGCCCCCTGTTCGGGGCAACATTCCCTGACCCCCCCTGGACTAGGCTGGGCCCTCAGGCAGAAGTCTGTGCTGTCACTGTCTAGGCACCGATTGTTTGGCTGCCTCCTGAGGGCAAGTGCTTGGCCTCATTCACCACCATCATCGCAAGGCCTGGCACAGGCTCAGCAGAGAAGACTCATGAAAGAAGGAGAGTGAGTTCACTCTCTCTCAAGTCAGTCACTAACAGTAATATGCTCAACAAAATCAACAGTGTCCATTCCTTGGGTATATTTCACAAGTGTCTGTTGACTGATAGCTTGATGGTCCTCCGGGGACTTCAGGTCCTTTCTCAGGGACCCAGCCAAGGTCTCCTGACCAGGACACTACCCCTAGGACCTTGTCTCCAAGTGCCACAGCTGCCAGGCCTCCGGCCTGGACTCCAGAGCCTTACTCTCTGCCCTCCTGGCCACTGCCACAGCAGCAGCACCAGCGTCTGACTTGTCACAGCTCCGCTAGGCTGCCTCCACCGCCTCCCGCAGCCCCAGCAGTTTCTAAAGCCACCCTCCCCCCCACCCTGCTCTCCCCAGTGGGGTATCTTACTAACCTCCCCACAACACACACACAGACATAGCTCCCAGCAAGCCTCTGAGCCTTTGCTCATACTAATCCCCCTGCCGGGAACACCCTTCCCTTTTCACTGAGCATCCCCACCTCCACCACGCACTTCCCTCTCATGGGAGTTTCCTCATCCACCAGCCTCCCAGGTTGCTGTGGGAGTTCCTCTGGGCCAGAGCCTGCTCCCACCACGGATCTGTTCCTGTGTGGCCCCAGCACTGGGCTGGCTCAGACGGGGCTTCAGGGAGCAAGTGCTGGATGAATGAAGGACTAGGCTGCCTGGTCTCCCTAAACATGGCCCCAGGGCTCTTCAGTCCCTGATTTTCAAGTCAGGACCAAGCCTTCAATTCCCTGCAGTCCCACTGGGGGAGCACCCACTCCTGCAGTGACGGGGCGCTCACCATGGACTCTGGGTGTGGGCAGCACACAGAAGCACCCTTCCACTGCCCCAGCCCCACCCCTGTGCCCCAGACACTCGCTCTGCTCTGCCTGGTACCCCCATCCCCATCCCCACACGAGCACTTTGAGCCCAGTGCTCTGGGCTCCAATCTCGCTTCTGCCTCCTCTTAGTGGGGTGACCTTGGGCAAGTGACAGTGCACCCCCCAAACCCATTTCCTCATGTCTACAACAGGGATAATAAGGATTGTAAGGATTAATGGCATTTAAGGGGTGTTCATAAAATATTTTTGGAGTGTTAGTTTTTAATAAAAAATTTATGAAAAATAAAAAGGGAATTTATTCAATGTTTCAATAAAATTACCGAGGATTCATTAGTTATCATTGATCTTTTATTTCCCAGGTAATAAATGGCACATCACATGGACTGGCTTCAGTCATGTTGTGCTTTGTAACTAAAACAATGGTAGCAACAGTAAAAGTTAAATTTCCTTGGTCCTTCATTCTTACCTGGAAAGTTAACCTTCCCTCTCCACAGCATTTTTCAGATTCATTGGGTCTCATTTAGAAATACAATTCACACTGTATAAGGGCTTCATGGACATCTTGAATGTAAACACCTATGCATGACCAGGCACTAGGAAACTTCTGACAAGAACAGTTGCTACAATTTTATTACCATTACTATCATCAGATTTGAGAAAACAAAATGATGCCTGCTCCTGCCACAATTATCATTACACATGTACACGACTGTCAGGAGAAGAAAAACAAAGGCAAAAAAACGTTCTCCAGCCTGAATAAACAAACAAATCCAGAGCCATTCTGTCTGCCATGAGTTCCCCCCAGAATAAACCTTTGAGCCCTCTCCTGTACCTCAGTGTTTGCCCTGACTTTCGCATCAGGATTACCTGCATACATGTGAGCTTATAACATGCTAACTGCAAGAGACTCGCTACTAAGTTCTGTTTACTTTCTCTTTAAATGCCTGGTGCTTATTGTTTACTGGGCTGATACTCCGAGAGTCTGGACTTCCGTAACACTTTGCAAGTCACCTGCTTTTCTTCACTTGTGCCTTCCTTGAACAGATGGAGGTCCCACCAAGATGCTCCAGTGTCCCCAGCGCCACTAAACTACACCCAAAATGCTCCCAGCCACATCTTTCTCAACAACCAGGGTGAGTCCTGCTCCACCTGTTTCTAACTCTGTGCTTCTGTTCCTTGGCTGAGGCTGGTTCAATGTTGGACTTGACCTTCATTTATTCCCTTCATGATGTTGGGAAAAAGGATTTGATAATGGATTTCATTATATGCCCTGATTGTCAGGTTCTCTATCGAGGGGCAAAAAACAGGAAAGAGAAAACAAGGAACCTGGAATCTGGCTGTTCCTTTAAGTTTGGCTTCTTTTGTTTGTCTGTCTGAGGGAATCTGGGACCTGTGGACATTTGGGACCACCCCTACCCCCTTTGTCACTGGGTTAGGACACACTGGTTTTATTATATGTGCCACTGCCTGATCACTAGTCACTTGTCCCTAAATGCTGGTAGGACCCTCATGTTGCTTGTTTGGTTTCTCATCATTAAAAACTCAACTTACTCAAAAGAAAAAAATAAATAAAAAATGTGCCCTTAGAAAAACAATCCCCAGGTCAAGAAATATTCTGATTAAATACTCCCCTTTAAGGCCTGCTAATTTCTTGTTGCTTATTTTGTCACAGTCCAAAGTAATCATTTTAAACAAAAGTCTACTTCTGAAAAAACAAAACAAAAAACAGGATTCTTAATTATCACTATTTGCATGCATGTCTTGTCTACTCTGTCAACTTTGTGCTATGGCCTTTCTCAAATCTGGAAAAATAAAATCACCAAGGTAGCTCCTATGCCCAAAGACTCTTAGTTCCCAGATGGCGCCTGGGTAACACCAAAGATTTCTTCTTTCGCTTCATAAGAAGAGGGGTGATCCAAATGATTGGGCATGTTCTGTATCTTCCATATACGTAATCCATTAGCCAAACTAGAATGGGAGCTGTCCTATGACGTTCCCAGTATAAGACAATTTGCAAAGCAAAAGAAGAAAAACTCAATCTCCCTGAGTTCATTTTATGAACATACATAATTATGTATAATTTGTACAAATACAATATATAGAAACATCAGATATAATTATATATGTAAATCAGATAAATATATATTTGTATATTTTTTAAGATGGGGAAAACTCAAACTACTTTCATGTACAAAAACTAGCACAATTAAGGATCAACAGAAAAACATCTTTAAAAAACTTTTTTTCTAGACTTATGAGTTAGTGCCTGCCGGTCAGAACACATACTTTATGAGATAAATTAAAGGACCCTGAAGATGGGTCAGTGCCCTTGCTACCTATAACATTTTCTCAATCTGGAAAACTGATTATGCATTATACCTTAATAGAGGACTCCCTTCTCCTCTGTTCTGATAATGTTGATTGTTTCAACAGACGGGAGGCATTTAGTCTAATCAGCAGGTCTGATGTTCCCCCTCGACCAAAGACCTCTGCTCTGAGCTGTAGGTCAGAGGCAGAGTCTTCTGAGGGAAACATCAATAGATGGTGGTCTCTGTAGAGGATGGTACCACACACACTTGGCTCTTTATACTTCTGGGGACAGACCAATGGGCACAGCATCCAAGGTGGCACTATCCACGACTGGACAGTGCCCAAGTCCAAGGTGGGATCCAAGAGTCTTTGGGCCAGAAGCGGACAATTTCACAAAGCACAGTAACTACCCAAGATCAGCGGAACAGGAATAATAACCTAGGATTGGACGCAAGTGACTGAATTGCAGTCCATGTTCTGTTTCCTAAAAGGCATACCAGAGAACGCTTTTTTCTTTTTTCAATCTCTAAATCTCAATTTAGGAGTCTATATTTGCACAAACTAGAATAAAATACTCCTTAAGTGGTGCCTTGTTCCAATTAACCCTTCAGATTTCTGAAGGGAAAATGTGATAAAAATTTAACAAAGTGGGAAGCCGGGATAGCTCAGCAGTTGAGCACCTGCCTCACAGCCATGAGGTCCGGGGTTCGATTCTTGGTCCCAGCCCATGCAGGCCTATATGCTGAGCTTCAGTGCGGCTGGTAACCCCCAGAATGGCAGTGAAGGTTCTCACCTCCCATGAGAGAGGCCCCCAGTTCAATTCCTGCCCCACACAGCCCCACATCCACCTGTGTAGAATAAAAATATGTCACCACTACCAATGTGCAGCTGTGGGGACAGCGCTGGGCCCTCCTCCCTTTTCTTTCTCCCTCTCTCTCTCTCTCACCTTCTCTCAAACAATATAATTAATCTTTTAAAAAATAAAGTCCCTCTGTCTACCGTTCATCCCCAAAATAGAGAAAACCTTGAGCTCTTTCTGTAAGTTACAGACTCCATAGCAAAAGTTTTATCCCTGACTTTTACAATACTGACACTGGCAGACACATAGCAATGCTTATAAATATGACAGTCATTCTGTGAGACAAGTGATGTGCTTTTTCCCCTCTGAAGAGATGAACTACGATCTTGGTAACCTTTGGTTTATTTGGTTTAAAAGTCTATGGTATTTTTATGTGATGAACCAGTCTTTCTGATGTCTGTACTCCCCTGCAGAAAACTTTTCTTTCTTTCATTTGTATCGGAATCTCCCTTTCACACACGGGACGTGACTGTAAGTCCCATGAGGGCAGGGGTTTTTGTCTGTTTTGTTCATTGCTGTATTCCCAGCACCTAGAATCACGTCTGGCTTACAGAAGAGGCTCTGCAATTATGTGTTAAATGGATGGATCCTATGCCCTATAAAAGCTAGTTCTATTTATTCCACAAATATTAAACAAATGCCTAGATGCTTAAAACACCAACTGAAGATTTGTAGAAATGGAGAAGACCAAGCCCTGGCCTCCAAAACTCCCAAAATATTGGGGGGTGGGCAAATAACAAGGCAAGCACCAGGCAGCCTACCACTGCTGTGATGGGGAACCAGCTCGGGGGAGGGGGCAGGGAGCACTTCCTGGAGGAAGCTGGACTGAGCTGGCAAGGAGAGGGCCAGAGAAACTGGGGGAGGCAGGGAGGCGTTTCAGGTACAGGACACAGCATGTGCCAAGACCTGCAGACAAGAGGGTGGGAAGGGTGGTGACGTCATGAGAGCTGAGGCCAGGGAGGTCCCTGGAGGCCACATTGTGAAAGGCCAGAGTGCCAAGCGAAGGAATGTGGTCTTGACCCTGAGGGCCGTGGACACCTAGAAAAGGTGCACGCACGGGCACAGGGCCCGAGCTGCGACAGGCTGCGGTGGGGCAGCACCAGGCAGGCCACTCACCTGGTGTGCTGCTGGAGGTGGGAGAGCTGGCGGAAGGACTTATCACAGTAGGAGCAGTGGTAGGGCTTGACGCCCAGGTGGATACGCAGGTGCTGGGCCAGGTAGGAGGCGTTGGCAAAGGACTTGGAGCAGTGCGGGCACTTGTGGGGCTTGGCCTCTGTGTGCGACTTGGAGTGGATCTGCATCTCGGACTTGGTGAAAAAGGTCAGCGGGCAGACCTTACACCTGTGGGGCAAGAGGCAGGTTCACACCTGGGAAGATCCCTGCACCCCCTGCCTCTACAGCCCAGGGGATACCTTCTGCTTCAGAGAGACCGTGCCCCTAGAACAGAGCTGTCCTGCGAGGAGTCCTGGGGGGCAGGTTCCCAGCCTGGAGGAGAAAGCTCTGCGGCCTGGGGGCACATTTCCAACACCTCACAGGGAGGAGAGGCCCCTTAACCCCAGTGAAGGTTCACTCAGAGCCTTATCCTCCCACCCACCCATCCCGGGTCCTGAGGGAGGGGCTCTGACTCTGAGTAATTGGATGCGCCTTAGAATCAGCAGGGGAGCTTTCAGGAAACGCTGACACCCGGCATTTGCCTCCTAACAAATTAAGTCAGGATTTTTGCAGATGCAGCCACGACACTGGCATTTTTTAATGCTCCCCAGGTGATTCTAATGTTCAAGGTTGAGCATACTTCTGGGAGGAGGAGGAAACGGACTCCCATGAGCCCAGGCTCTGGTGGGGCAGCCCCCAGCCCCACACTGCCTCTGAAGGGATGTGGACACAGCTTGTCAGAGACCCCACCCTCTGGACCTGAGCCCCCACCCTCAGCCCTCAGGGCCCCTCTTTCCAAGCCCCACGGCTGGGCTCCTGAGGGCAGCCCCTGGCACGAGCCTCTGCCCAAGCCCACCTGGACCCCTCCTGCCAAGACCCCCACCTGTATGTCTTGCCCTCCTTGGCAGTCTCGCCTGAGGCCAGGATGGGGTAAGGGACTACGAGGACAGGGGGGCC
This sequence comes from Craseonycteris thonglongyai, assembly GCA_004027555.1. Taxonomy (NCBI): domain Eukaryota; kingdom Metazoa; phylum Chordata; class Mammalia; order Chiroptera; family Craseonycteridae; genus Craseonycteris; species Craseonycteris thonglongyai. The sequence continues at coordinate 41,825 of PVKE010002370.1, read as the reverse complement.
CCCTGGGTTCTCCGCCTTGATCTTTTTGCGGCCGCGCTCGGACTTGGGGGGGCCAAGCAGGCCGTGGCCCTGGATTGTCTTGATGGAGTCCAGGAGGGGGGGGCTGGTGATCCCTGAGATGAGCGTGGGGGACGAGGCGATGAGGCGGCTCTGGCTGGTGGTGGTGGGTGTGGACGGGGTGCTGGTACCCGTGCCCGCGCTGGACTCAGATGTGCTCACAGCCGGGGTCCGGGAGGAGAGCCCCAGACCTGCGAAGACATGGGGGTGGGGGCAGGGGTGAGGGGCAGCTGCAGAGGCCAGCTCGGCCCTGGCCACCCAGCTGTGTGACTTTGGCAGGTTACCCACCTTTCTGAGCCTCCCCTTCCCTTTGTCAATTACTACCCAGGGATAACTAAATGAGAGCTTGTATGTATGTGTAAGACGCCCTCGATCCCTAAGGACTAAACTGAGTGAGGTAACAGGCACTGGGGAAATAATTCAAACCACAGGAAAAAACTGAAGCACAAGGATGTTCACTACTGTCTTATTTATGATAGCAAAAGTTAGAGGCGACTGAACTCGGCAACATTAGGGAAGGATCCAATGAACTGCTATCAATCTCCTGTACTGAACTTTAACTGCCCTGGAAGGAAGTTATGCTTGTAGAAAAAAATTATTTTTAAGGCATATGTATGCACAGAAAAAGTAAGTAGAAGGAGATGTCCCAAAATGTGATGTGGTTGGCAGAATTAGGAGTCTTTTTTTTTTAATTGTTTGGAGTTTAATTGTACTTTCTGATTCTTTTGACAATAAACTTTTTCTTTTTACTTCTGTAATAAAAGTTACTCTTTTAAAAATGAGAGACTAGAAACATTTACCCTATCAGGTTAAGGAGACAAAAAGATGAAAATGGTATCTATCATGTGGTGAAAACTATGCTTTAAAAAAAGAGGGGCGGAAGCCGGGATGGCTCAGCAGGTTGAGTGCTTGCTTTGCAGCCCCGGCCTGTGCGGACCCATGTGCTGAACTAGGGTGTGGCCCCAGTTCAGTTCTCACCAGAGGGGCAAGCTTCCCATGCGGAGGGCTCCCAACCCGGTTCCCACCCTGCATTGCCCCTTCCCCCCTGTGTAGAACAAAACCCTGTTGAAAAACTGATGACGTACAACTATGGAGACTGCTTTGGGCCCTCCCCCTTCTCTCTGTCTCTCTCTGTCTCTGTCAAAATCAATAAAATAAATCTTAAAAAAAAAAAGTAACCAGGGGGTGCCAGGATAGCTCAACAGGTTGAGTGCTTGCCTTGCAACTGCAAGGTCCGAGGATCGAATCCCATCCCGGCCCGTGCAAACCCACATGCTGAACTGCAGCACAACTGGTAACCGCCAGGATGGCGGCAAAGGTTCTCGCCTCCCGTGCGGGAGGCCCCCAGTTCGGTTCCGCCCTGCGTGGCCCCACGTCCACCTGTGTGGAATGAAACAATGTCAAAAAACTAATGATGTGCAACTATGGAAACTGCTCTAGGCCCTCCCCCTTCTCTCTCCAATAAATCTTTAAAAAAGAGTAATCAAACTTCTGCACATTGGAAAAGATCATATCCAGAGTTGGCACAAGTATATTTTGGATCACACATGCTGGTGGTGGGAATATGCATTTACCAACTCTCAATGGAGGGCTGTTTGGCAATAACCATTAAAATGTTAAATGTATGTAACTTCAGACCAACCAATTTTTCTAGAAATCACCTAAAGAAATATTTGCACATGAACACAAAGACCATGTACATGGGCTTTTCATACAAAGTTGTGCTCAGACAAAACTGGACACAGCCTCTTGGTCCTCAACAGGGGCTGTGTGAAGAGATGAGGCCCACCCTCATTATGGAGGATGGGGCAGCCATGACAACATGGTACAGAGGAGGCCAAAACGTGTGGTGGGGTGAAAAAGCAAATCAGACAGGACAGCCTATTTCTTAAAAAGCACACATGCAAACTACATATGTCTACAGAGACAACATAAGTGTGTGTAGGTGCACAAGAATGGGTCTGAGAAGACACACACCCAAACAAAATTGTGTGTAAATTGCAGTTCTCTTTAGGGAGGAAAAATTTATTGATCAAAGGAAATTTTCATACTCTCATCTGCATCCATATTATTTGAATTTTTTACCTGGTGAATACATCTACTTTTTACATCTGTGATTAAAGGATAAAATAAATTATGGAGAAAACATATGAAAATGCTACCAATCATAGGAGTAGAATTAATTTTTTTCCTTTCAGCTTGTGCGGTTTCTAAATTTTCTATAATGACTATATATTACCTTTATCATAAAAAATGCACACTATGTTTATGATTAAATGGTGAATAGGAAAAGCCCTACCACAAGCTCAGCAAAACACAACATGCATATTAAAAAACAAACAAGAAAGAAGATGGAAAAGGAAGGAAATAGAACAAAGGCTCTCTAAACTGCTGGGTTAGAGTCTGGGGATTATGAGTGATTTTTTTTCTTTGTTTCTTTTTCCAAACTTCCCTTAATATGCTTATATTACTTTTTTAATATGAGTTTTATGATGAAAAAAGCACATTTAATAAAATCATAATAGCGGGGGGATGCGGAGCGTAGCTGGGGCCTGGAGGGGTGGGGCGCTCACCACCCTAATCCTGGGCATCTCTGAAAGGAGAATGGGGCGGGAAGAAGTGGTACCTGGCTGGCAGCAGGGGGAGGAACAAAGACCCCGCTGCAGGGGTCTCCAGAGAAATTGTTCCCCCAGACACCCCCAGCCCTGTGACACTGCACCAGGATGTCCCCCCAGCACCCCAGCTTCCACCTATCCAAGACTGAGCTTATGACCCGTCCCTCCTCCCACTCCTCATCCCTGCAACCAGCCTAGGAACCAGCCCTGGAGACTCTTCGCCTCCCTGTAGCTCAGACCCGTCCACTTGCCTCGCTCCGTGCCAGGGCCACCATCCTGTCCTGCAGACTCCCTGCCCCGTGCTCACGGAAAGCCACTTTTCACCTGGCCCAGACCCAGCTTCCAACTCAAATCTGAGCATTTCCCTGCCCTGCTGAAAATCCTTCTATGGCTCCACACTGCCCCAGGGCAAAGTCCAAACTGCACAGCACGGCCCACAATCCGCGGCCTGCTTCCTCTCTCGCCTCAGAACTGGGCAGAGCAAACGGGTTAGGCACGGGCTCTGGACCCGCACTGCCTGCCTCTGCCTCTTCCTGGCTGTGAAACTGCCTCAGTTTCCTCATCGGTCCGATGGAGACATTAGCATGAATGCTGTTGTTTTTTAAGTCAAAAATGGTTCATGGTTCAACCTAATACTAACAGTAGCAACCACACAGGACTGCTTGAGGGGAATCATACAAATACTGGTGAACACACAGGTGTTGAACTGGACCTGTGGAAGGATGATTATCGCCATCATCATTTGGCCTTCCCCACCTAGACTTACTCTTGCTTTCTACTCACTTTTGCTCTTGCTGCTCTATTTCCCTAGTTATGGGCCAACCGTTCCTTGCTTATCAGCCCCTCCAAGGAACTCTTCCCCTACCCCCGCCCCCCGCCCCCCAGATCTGGCAGCGTTCTTCTCTGTAATCAAGTTCTCTACATTGACTTCCTTAGTGAGCCCCCGATGGGCCCACCCTTCGTCATTTGACAGAGTGGGGTGGGTCCTCCCAGTGCAGGACCGCAGCACGTCTGGTCGCGGGCTCCGGCTGGTAGAACCGCCCGCCACCCGGGGCTCCCGCATTGTCAGCCAGCCCGCCCTGCTCTCACCAAGCCGCTGGCCGTCCTGGCCCCGCCCACGCCGGCCCCGCCCACACAGGCCCCACAGGCCCCGCCCCCGGCCAGGCCCCGCCCACGCCGGCCCCGCCCCGCCCACGCCCCGCCCACGCCGGCCCCACCGTACCTGTGACGGTGCTGGTGGCTGGCCGCGCATGCAGCGCCACGTCGGGCTGCGGCACGGCCTGCGGGTGCAGCCCCGGCACCTGCTGCAGCTTGGGCAGCGACATGACCGCCTGGCTGCTCTCGGCTGGCGCCGGCGGCACTAGCAGCGGCTGCTGCGACGAGGCCGACGTAGGCGGCAGGTGAGGCGGCCGGATCTTCTCCGCCATCAGCTGCTCCTTGATCTTGTTAATGAGGACCAGGTTGTCCAGCTGCGAGCGGAAGAGGAGAGGGACTGAGGGGGCTTGGGCCGCGCCGGGTCCTTTTCCCGGGACGCCGGTCCATCAGCAAGTCCCTCGCCCCCAAGCCTCAGCCAAGCGCCGGGCAGCGCAAACAGGTTCCAAAGGGGTTGTTGGGTGGCCAGAGGGGCGACGCTCCATCTTACCTGGCTGGGCATGGTGGGAGGAGGGGGCCAGAAGTAGGGGTTGTTAAATCGAGGCTCGGCCATCCTGTGGGGAGAGAGCGACTGTCACAGGGAAGAGGGTCCTCCCCACAGGCCTGGGGGAAGCTCCCATCAGCTGCCCCTACTCAAGTCTGGGCCAGGGTCTGGGACCCCTACCCACGTGGGACCCTCACCCTCCTACCAGGGCCCGGGGAACCACATCTCCAGGCTGAAAAGTCTGGAATTCAGCGTCCCCCTCTGAGGACCCAGAGGACAAAGGTCCCATCGAGGCCAGGGAGCTCCCAACTCCCTCCATCACCCTGAAGCTGGCAGACCAATACCCATCCCCCAGAAGGGCCATCAGCTGCACAGCAAACTCCCTGGACTAGTGGACTCCACACACAAGCCCCTCAATCCATAGACAAACTGAGGAGTCCTGGGACAACTTTGTAAATGGCCACAGAGCAGAGGCAACTGCCCATCCCTGATCCCTGCCCTTCTGACCAATGACCCCCCTCCAGTGCAGACATCCTCCTGAGAACACTGGGGGCAACCTGAGTCGTCAGACAGCCCTTCTGAAGGGCAATTTGGCAGGACAGTTTACGGAGACCCAAATGATTACTGGCCTTTGACCCAAGAAATAGTACCTTTGGAAAGTTATCTTTAAGAAACAAGCATGGCCCTGTGCAGCATTTTACCTAAATGAAGGTGGCGGGAATTTAGTCTTCCACAGGGTTCCAATCTTCCCTTGCCCCCAGAAGAAGTCAAACTGTGACTTCACAGGGACCATGCTGGACAGAGGTATTCCATGAAGTCTTGCTCCCAATCCAATTTCTCTTAGTTATCTCTCTCTTACAGAAATTAATAACTAAGTACCTCACTGGTATTGTTGCTTACATGAGACTGTTTATTTTGACAGGCAAGGCCAAAATGAAGTGTCTTCAACCTCTTTTCCTGGTCCTGAGAAGCCCCTCCTAGAACTGCAGGCAGAGGGTTTCAGGAGAAAACCCTCAGTAAGGATATAATCTAATCTCAACCCTTTATAAAGGGTCTTTGCTATGAATTATCTCTTGTGATCTTGAGAAACAGGCACAGAAGGTATTATGCCATGTTATAGGTGAAGGAGCAGGCATGGACATGAGGGAAGAGACCTGTCCAAGACCACGGTGCTAGGCTTCCTGAGTCAACACTAGACATCAGATGTGCGCGCTGGTCCCTCCGGGGAATTTGCTTTGCAAACCCCTATCCACATGTAAATGATTCAATTCCTATATGCAAAACTCCTTGCCTCTCTCTCCCAGCCTGGGGTCAGTTAGGGGATCAGAGTATCTCACTCTGGGGTGGCTGGGCAGCCCCGCCCTCTAAGAGCTTCCCTATTCCCACCACCCACAGACACCAAGCTGTTCTTCCCTCTACCCCATCCCTCAAAGCCCCCCACACAAGTAGCATTTTCTGCTTGGAGTTCCTCCTGACTGCTCCTTGGGGACTTCTTTCTCAGAAAGACCTCAACACAATAATGATCATAACACTGAGAGGCAGGTATTCTCATCATCCACACTTTACAGCTGGGGAAACGGAAGTTCAGTTAAGTGGAGTGACTTGGTCAAGGTCACACAGCAGGTAAGCAGAGAGCTGAGATTCTCACTCTGAACTGCCTGACTCCAAAGTGCAGCTCCGCAGTCCCTGAGCTGTTCAGGCCCAGCAGTTATCAAAGCACAAGATGCATGGCAAAAGGAATGAAGGAAGGAATAGCCATCAGTATTTAAAAGGCAACCCAACCCCACACCATCATCTAGCACAGCTGACCGTCTATTCTCATCAGAGCCCAGGGAAGCAGGGAAGAATTGTCACCCCCACTTCACAGAGGAAGAAATGAGGGGGCCGTGCTGGCACGTCAGGCCTGAGTTTTCTTCACCTACAAAATGGGGTGAAGCAGTCGTGGCCCAGGACTCTGCCCACTGCACCCAGCTGTTCCTCAGACAGCTCTGGGGAAGCTGTCTGCTCCTGCTCTTCAGTTCAAGGCCAACTTCAGGCTTCCCAGAGCCCCCCGCTGCTCAGAAGGTATGGGGAAGAAAGGGGCTTGACTAGGGTCCCGGGCTACAATAGAGCATCTTGTCTGCCATGTGTCAGGCCCCTGGCCAGGCGGGGACCACCCCTCACCCTGGCTGGGGAAGCAGGCCTGCAGAGGGGAAGGGTCTGCCTTGGGTCATTCACTCTGATCTGCACAGCCTCTCCCTAATGCCTGCTTCCTCTGGCTGGTCTGGAGTAGCTGAATGAGCTGGTCAGTGACCCTGGTGTACACCCACTGTGTCAGATGCAGGGAAGACCAGCAGGAGGTAACACTTGCTGAGCTCCTACTGAGTGTCAGGTGCATCACTAGGTGAGCCCCCCGCCCCCCCAACAGGCCTGACAGGTGGGTGTCCACCTGTGCAACCCCGGGACCTACATGACACGGGGGCCGTGAGACGGTGAAGGGGGAAGGTGGCCAGAGCCAGGCTAAGCTGCTCAGACCTCGTCTTGAGGGAAGGGTGTTAAGCAGAAGAGACTGCTCAGATGTGTTTAGGACAGGTGGATGAAGCAGAGGGCATTCCTGGCAGAGGCAACAGCTTGAGAGGCATAGAGGTGCCACAGCACAAGGCAGGGGACGGTGAGCAGCCACCCACTGGCACCAGAGCAAGAGCTGGAGTGTGGTGGGGGGTGAGAGACAAAGGCCAGTTGGCAGGGCCCTGAACTCCGTGCCCAGGTTTGGGCTGGAAGGCTACTGGTAAGATAGCCTCAAGCAGTGTGCTGAGCCAGGGGAGCAAAATCACTCAGGGGCCGAGGCTGGAGGGAGAGCCCTGAGGACAGTGCCTGGGGCAGAGGAGGCGACATGGGCTGGGGCTGAGTGTCCATACAGGGCAGGTGGAGGAGACACACTGGTGGTCAGGCAGGACACACAGACTGGGCTTCACGCCCCAGACAGGAGACTAGCTTCTGGGCTGTGAGCCCCGAAACACAGCCCTGATCCTTGCAGGGGGGCAAGCAAGCGGCCATTTTGGTGTCTTTGGTCTAAGGGGGGGGGAAAGTTGGATGAGTGGAGGAATGAAACACCTCTGAAAACAGAATCCTGACAGCAGCCCATCCACCCCTCCGTCTACCTGTCTGTCCGTCCATCTAGCCATTTGTTCTGGATACATCCTATGGGCCAAGCATGGGACTAGTGCCGGGGAACCTGAGGCAAACAAAGAGCCCTGCCCACTGGGAGCTCCAAACTAAGTGGAGGAAGCAGAATAGCGACTCACAAGCTTCTGAGGAAAGAACTTGCATCTATGAAATCTACTACATGCCACCAAGGACCTTCAGGTGGTCAAAGTCAACAGGGCACCGCCATGACTTCCCTGCCACCCAGCCCTTTGGGAGGATCTGTGTGTTGCGACCCCCAGGTCCCTGGTCTTCTCAGTCTTTCTCAGCTCCCTCACCCCCGCTTGGGCCCCTCAGGGTAGGACAGGAGCTTCCTCTCCCACTGGCCTCAGTGCCTGGGCAGCCCATCTACTCTAGGACTTTAAATACCAGCCCACCCCCAAGTCTCCGCCCACTGCCTAGGCCTCTCCCTGGAGCTCCGGGCCCAGCTCTCAGCTGCCTCCCTAGCATGTCCTCTGGGTGCCTCGTGGGCTGCTCACTCAGCAGGCCTAAGCTAGACTTGGTCTTCCCTTAAGACGGGCACCTCATCTAGCCATCCCCAGCTCCGAGTGGGCATCCCCATCTGCCCAGAGACTCCTGGTCCACATGTCCCCTCCCTCCTCTTAGCTCAAGTCCACTGCCAGCCATGTCCTCAGGATCCCCACTCCTTTCCACAAGTCCTTGCTCCTGTCACCTCCCCTGGCCCATGGAACAGCCTGCTTTGCTTGGAGCCCAGGGGACCCGGGTGCAAATCTTGGCTCCAACTCACCAGCTGTGTGATCTTGGGCAAGTCACTTGCTCCTGTCCCCCAAGTAAGGGATGAGCAGCCCAGAGCCAGGGACCTGACCCAGGATGGAGAGAAAAGATCATGGAGGACTTCCCAGGGGAGGTGGTGCCTGCTTTGGGTCTTACAGGACGAGTGGGAGTTTGTCAGGCAAAGAAGTGGGGAGCATTCCTGGCAGAAGCAGTAGCCTGAGCAAAGGCCCAGAGGTGGGAAGCAACACAGCATGTGAGGGGACTTGAAGCGTTCCAGTGTGGACAGGGAGACAGGACATCAGCCAGGGCCAGGCCCAGACGGTCAATGACTCCTAAATCCTAGGCCTAGAGTCTGGACGTGAAGCAGTGGGTGACGGGATGGGACGTGTGGTTTACAAAGACCCCTGTGACTGCTAAGTGTACGCAGGACTGGAGAGGTCAGAAGTGGAGGCAGTGGGAGGAAGCCCCTGGGGAATGGAGGTGAGAGGCAAGGACCACACCTGGACCAGGCAGGAGAGGGGCCAAGGAGGCCTGGCTATGTGGTTCTCCCCAGGGGGCAGCCTGGGAGGTCCTCTGGAGAGCAACATGGACAAACATGGCCACAGGCACATGCAGACAGACAGCACCAAACACACACACGTGACAGACACAGACCTACAGCCACAAACATGGACAGATGGGGACACAGCAACTCCCGTGAGCAGGAACCCACAGCCACCAGGACAGAGTCACAGGCGGATGCTACTGAAGTTGGGGAGCACACACGGCCCTCGGTGCAGACCCAGAGAGGCAGGGAGAGGACGCAGGGAAGCTGGGATGAACACAATGGCTTCAACCCCCAAAGAACACACCCCTCATTGACAGACTTCAACCTGGAATCACAGGCTGCTTACCTAGAGTGTCCTTTCCCACTTGGTGAACTTCTACTCATCCTTCAAGACCCAGCTCAAGTGTTCCCTCTTCTACGGAGCTTTCCCTGAACCCCCACCGTCAGTCACTTCCTCTGTGTTCCCAACAGCACCTTGTATATGAGAATAACAATAACAATAATAATAGTAAAATGGCAGCTACTATTGATTTCAACACCTATTATGTGCCAGGCACTGGGCTGAGTATGTCACATGTGTCATATCACTGAATCGTCCCAATGAGCCTGTGAAATGTGCATTTAACAGAAGAGGCAACAGCAGCTCAGAGAAGTTGACCAACTTGCCCAAAGTCACACAGCTAGCAAGTGACGGAGTTAGGACACCACCCACCACTACAGGGCCAATGGTGTCCTGATGCAGTCATCTGCTTCCCTCGGTGACTTCCCGGCCACATTATGATCTCCCTAGTGCTCATTCACCTAGGCAATTCCAGCGTCTCGCCCCAGGTGGTCTCAGAAACTCTTTGTAGGATGGAAAAGTATAATAATACAGACTACCTTTTCTTGAACACTTACAATGGGCCAGGAACTGTGTCTGGGTATTGTACAGCCATTACTTTACTGTGGCAATAGGCCCGTTTTAAGGAAGCTGAGGTCCAGAGAGGTTAAGTAACTTGTCTGAGGTCACAGAGCCCCATCTAGATTTTAAACCAGGTCTGTCTATCACCCTCTCCCAGGAGGGTGGCCTCTGAGGACAACCTAGCAAGCTCCACCACAGCGGGGCACAGGGGCAGAGGCACTGCAGAAGGGGTACTCCAGGTGCCAGGCCCTGCCACCCAGGGAGGCTGAGGCCTAGACAAACACACAAAGAAAACAGGCAGCCTAGCCTTGCCCAGTACAGGGCAGGGGGGTGAGGTTAAACAACTTATGTCCCACCCCAACCCCCAGCCCACCCTACAGACATTGAAAAATGGGATTTGTCCAGACCCCACAGCCACAAAGCAAATGGGAGAGGGCAAGACCCAAAACGTCCGGATACGATGATTACAAGGGGACAAAAATAAAAACCTGCATCAGAAAAAGCAAGCAACAGGGAACCACGCCTAGAGGGAGGCTGGGAGAGCCCGGGGAGGTGGCTGGAGCCGATCTGCTTTTCCACCTTTGTTTCTCTGATTTTCTAGAGTCTCTGTATTGTCGTTCAGTTACTTTTACAATCAAAACAATAAACGTATGGAAGGAAGGAAGGAGGGAGGGAGGAAGGAAGGGAGGGAGGGAGGGAGGGAAGGAAGGAAAGAAAGGAGGAAGGAAGGAAAGGAGGAACAGAGGGAGGGAGGGAAGAGAGAGGAGAGAGAGGAAGAAAAGGGTGGAAGGGCTGAGGCATTCTGGACCAGGGGGAGGTCAAGGTCAGCTAGTGGTGGGCACTCAGCTGGCCCGCTGACTGCCAGGCGCTGCGGAGCCCCCATCCTCCAGGCACGCATGACCTGGGTAGTAGGCAGTGATTGTCAGCAAGGCCTACCTGGCACTATTCTGCACTCTGAAGCGGTTTGGGATTCCACCAGGTGGGGAAAGGGGAGTGTCCGGTCCCGGCCTCCTTCAGCTATGGCCAGGGTCTCCTCACAGGTTTCCCCACAGCCCCCATTCCATTCTCCTACTGCAGTCACTCTGATATTTCCAAAATATAGATCAGATCACAGTGCTCCCCTACTTAGAACCTTCCATGGCTCCCTACTGTCTTCCAGGATTCCTTAAGCTTTGCTGTCCAGCACCCACTGACTGGCGTCTTTGGCCTCATTGGTTGTTCGGCCTTACTCTCCCCAGTTCTCCACGCCCTTTTCACTTCCTCACTACAGTCAGGCTGCCTCCTGTCCCTGGAACCCTCCGCCCTCCCGCTCACTGGTTAGCTGTGACTTAGTCCTCAGGCCCCAGCTTGCAGGCTGGTTCTTCTTGGAAGCCTTCTGGGACCAACCCACCGCCCTGTGTGGGGGCCTCTGCCGTCTGCCCATCTGTGCCCTGCATTCCCACCCGCAGTCACCAGTTTTCTTATCTCTGCTGTTAGGCCTGTTCTCTGTCAGGGCAGAATGAAGGAATGAATGGTCTAGGTGCAAGTGTCACGGCCTTGACAGAGGAAAAGTCCCTTCTCCCTCCTCTAAGTCCCTTCCACCCACCCCAGCACCATATTGTCCCCTGTGCCATACTGTTCCTTATTTCTTGTATCTAAGCCCCGTCTTCCTCATTGATCCAAGAAGGGGCTGTGTGCTATAAAGACTAGCAAACCAAAAAGGATGGTACTAGCTAATAAACACAGAAAGGGGTTCTGCTTCCCTAGGGGGTGAAAATTAAATGAGCTTCGCCTGTTAAAAAAACAAAACTAAGTAAGAAAATGATAATATCCCATGCTGGTGAGGATATGGTGAAATTGGCACTCCCATTATTGCTGCGAGTATAAATTGGAACAATCATTTCTGAAGACAATCTGGCAATAATGCATCATAAGCTCTAAAGATTTTCAGGGGGAAGCCGGTTAAGCGCTCACTTTGCAGCCCCGGGGACCCGGGATCAAATTCTGGCCCCGACTCATGTGGACCCATATGCTGAACTCAGTGAGCTTCTCATGTGGGAGGCCCCCCTGGTTTGGCCCACAGCTCAAGGGGGCGCACCTCCCATGCAGGAGGCCCCCAGCCCAGTTCCCGCCCTGCACAGCCCCCGCCCACCTGTGTGGAACGAAACCATGTCGAGAACCGATGGCATACAACTGTGGAGACTGCTCTGGGCCCTCCCCCTTCTCTCTGCCTCTCTCTCTCTCTGTCTCTCTGTCTCTGTCAAAAACAATAAAAAAAATCTTTAAAAATTTTCAGACGTTTTGGCCTAATGATCTCATTCTCGGCCATCTGTCCTTAGAACATACCCCAAATACAGACAAAGTTTTATGCACAAAGCTGTTTGCTTCAGTGGTTTCTTACAATGGCAGAATATTGGGACATCCACAAGTTTAAACAATAGGAGGATGGCTCTATAAATCATGTTAAACACTGACATAGTCTACAGTCGTTAACAATGTTTACCGGCATTGTAATGACCTATTTAACACTCAGCAACCTCAAAAGGAACTGAGGCAGAGAGCTTAGGTAACTTGCCCAACATCAAGCAGCCGGGGTCTGATCTGAACCCAGAAAGTCAGACTCCAGAGCCCATACTCCCTACCCTAACACTGGACCAATTAGGAAGGAGGATTAAAACCACTCTACAGTGGTTTTATTTAGAAATTTTTAGGGGAAGCTGGGATGGCTCGGTGGGTTGAGCGCTCACTTTGCAGCGCCGGGGACCAGGGATCGAGTCCCGGCCCCGGCCCGTGCGGAACCGTGTGCTGGGCTGGGAGCTCCCCCAGTTCAGTTCTCTCTGTCTCTGTATCTCTCTCCCTCTCTCTCTCTCAAAAATAAAAATAAATAAAAAAAATATATTTTAAAAAAAAAAAAAAAGAAATTTTTATTTAGAAGCTGCTGGTGATACAACATTAGTCAGGGGCAGAAGAAGGGAAGAGAAATTAAAAAAACTCTATGTTAGAGCAATGACATCTATGTAAAAACTATGTGCTAAGAGAAAAGAGAGGCAGGAGATACCAAAAAGCTAACAGTGATGGTGTTTCAGGCTTTTCTGTAACATGGTTACATGACTATATTTACAGAATATTCTTAATAAAACTTTTTTTAAGATTTTTTTTATTATTTTTGAGAGACAGAGAAGGGGAGGGCCCAGAGCAGTCTCCGTAGTTGTACGTCATCATTTTCAATATGGCTTCATTCCATACAGGTGTGAGGGGGCCACGCAGGGTGGAACTGGGCTGGGGGCCTCCCACATGGGAAGCACACCCCAGTTCAGCATATGGGTCCACACGAGCTGGGGCCGGGATTCGATCCTCGGTCCCTGGAGCTGCAAAGCGAGCGCTTAACCCACTGAGCCATCCTGGCTTCCCCATTTTTAATAAAACTTTAATAAAGGTTCAACTTTGGTCAAGCAAGCTGTCCCCAGCCCCGCTAGGATTCTGGCCTCAGCCCTGCAGGTTTATCCAGGATGAGAGGAGCTCAGAGGCCAGGGGCTCAGTCACGGTCCCACAGCAAGCCTCACACCCCCCCTCCCCCAAGCCCCAGCCAGGAGCAGAGTTAAGGACTCCCACTCCTGTCTGGGGACTTGAAAGATGGGGACCAGACCAAACAAAGGAAAGTCTGACCACTCAACTCTCCCACTTAAATCCTTCTTGTGTCCCCATCTCTTTGAGGTACAGTTCACACCCCCCTGGATGGCACCCAGAGGTTTGCCAACAAGGCCCTGCTGGCCCCAAGCATCCCCACAGGTACGTCCCTCCCTCTAGCCTCACTACACCACGTGCAGGGTCCCCTGAACTAGTTGCTTTCTCAGGCCACCGTGCGTTTGCACAGGCTGTGCCCTTGCATCGCGGGCGCATCACCCAGCTGAAACCCTGCCAAGTCTGCATCAACCATTAAGTCAGTTCGATGTCACTGCCTTAGGAAACCTTTCTGATCGCCACTTCCCTCCGAGGTTCTATTTGCAGCTTTTCCTCTGAGCTCCCACAGATGCCTGGGCTTCCCCACCTAAGCACTGATCTCACTGCCCTAAAATTGCCTGGTTACTTGTCTACCCAGTCCCCACATAGCTGGGAGCACCCCAAGGGGAGTGGGGTCTGATTCCCAGTTACAACCCCATATCCCAACTCAGCCCCCACAGCTCACCCGGCTCTCCCTTCGGGCCTTGGCTAAAGGTGGCTGTCTGCCCCTCTCCCCAACAGGAGTTGGGCCACCTGTTACATACACCCATTGCCCCCTGCATTCTCCCTACGCCACCTTTGTATCACACCTCTAAATACTCCTTCCAGCCCTGACCCACAAAGGCAGAGCCACTGTTGCGGGATCAGAGCCAAGTGCTGGCCACATAGTAGGTGCTCAAGTGCCTAGGCCATGCTAGGTGCCTAAGAAGTCGTCGCTGAGAGAATCAGTGAGGAGAGGGTCTGCCTGTGTGGGCCTTGAAGACTGAGCAGTTTGCCAGGAGAGTAGAAGGGCAGAAGGAGGGCATTCTGAGCAGAGGGGCAGCATGTGCTAAGGCCTGGAGAACTGCTAGCTCCCTAGGATAGCAAAGGATTCTCAAACATTCCCTGCCCCACAGGCAACGAACTACTCCTGGGGTATGGCTGGGCTGGCGGGTGGGGAGGTCCCAGGATGAGCCCAGCCCACAGAGGGATAAATGGAGCTTTCATGAAGGGGGGACCTCCGGATGGGGAGCAGGGGAGATGTCGAGAGAGATGCCAGGGAAGGGCGGACCATGTGGAAAGAATTAGACATGCAAAGGCCCAGAGGCAGGGAAGCACAGAGCACAACCTCTGGTCATCTGTGGGTACAGTGCAGACATCTGCGAGGGAAGGAGGGGCAGGTAGCCAGAGCAGTTCACAGGTCAGAATTCCAGCCTAAGATGGTCAGAGTAAGGGCCAGTGGGGGACGGGGGGGCTGAGGGGTGGGGGGTGGAAGGGGAGGTCCCTAGGCAGGGCAAGGTCATGGTCAAGGTGTTCAGTGTCCAGGTCATTATAGGGCTGGAAGAGATGAGCAAGAGTTGATCTAGGAGAGACAAGCTGAGGTTTTCCATCTTCCCAGCGCTTTGAGAACCCCCATGTGCTCAGTTTCCTCCCAGGACCTCGCTGCCCCCCACGTGCCCTACTCTATGCAACGCAGAGCCCTCAGCCCCAGCTGCTACACCCCTCCCCACCCCCATGACCCAGTCAGCCTTGGAAGCTTGCTCCCGAGAACTTCCAGTGAGGGACAGGCTCCTGAGGCTCCTGGATCCAATTAGGCTGGGTTTCCGCAGCCCTGCGGGGTTGGGAAGGGCTGTTTCCATTGTGAGGGCGGGACTGATCAATGGGAGCTGGGGTGCCCCTTCCCTGTTGCCCCATCCTGCCACCAGCCACCCAGAGGCCACGCAGGGCAGCGACCTCTCTGGGAGCCTCAGTGCCCTCGTGTAGGAAATGGGCCAAGACACTCCTCTCAGAGCTGAGAGAATGTTCTGCAGGCTTTGAACACATACATGGCCTTCTCTACTCCCATTTCCCACGGGGACCCCCAGCTCCTATCCCCACGGAGAACTCCTTCTGCCAGTGTGAAATGACAGCAATAGTGACTGAGCACGCTTCCGTGTCAGGCACTATTAGATGCTTTACAAGCATTTCTCATTCATGCTCTTGCAAGAGATAGATCCTGTGAGAGGTAGATCAGAAAGACACTTAGAACATCAATGAACAGATACATGACGTATTATAAAGTACACATCCAGGGAACCCAGGAAGCCCCCAGCCCATGTCCTTTCTCAATTGCAATCCCCTTGCATCCTGCACAGACCCCACCCTCCTGGCTTCCACGGTACGGTAATCTCGTCCTTGTTTGGGGTCAGGCAAGGGGCTCCGAGAAGTATGTAACATGCCCAAGGTCATGCAGCTGAGGGCCCAGGAAGCTGGGACCCTCTGCCAGCAGCTCTGTGAACTTAGCAAGTCCATTTCCTTCCTCAACACAACAAAGTCCACTAAATCACAGGCTAGGTCCCTCTGAGGGGCAGTGTGGCAACTGAGGGGTCAACAGTACAGATTCTGGAACCAAAACAGTGGGGATCGAAGCCCCAGAGATGGTTACCAAACCGGGGATGAAAATATCTCCATAGTGGTATTGTGAAGATTAAATGAGTTCATACCTATAAAGTCGCCAGAAGAGTATCTGGTACGCAGTACGGAGTCCATATTATTACAGCTATTGCTGTTGTTTTGCTATTAGGTTGTCCAAGGCATAAGGGAGCCTTTCTCAACATCCCGAAGACCCACATAGAAATCGGCCCGTACAGTGCTGTTATCTGGGCTGGGGGGTGTGGAGTGCAGCAGTTCTGGGAGCCTCTCAGAACCCACAGGGGCTTCATCCAGTCCAGGATTAACTCAAAGCTGAAGAGCCAGCTGCTGAACCCCAACTTTCACGGCAGATCCTAGGGGCCATAGGCCTGGAACCCTTAGCAGGCAGTCACAGCATGTTCTCGCGCTGTATCGCTGAACCTCCGGGGCAAGCAGGCTATAGGCAGGTCAGTCAGGGCCCAGGCCTCGGGTGGAGGCAGGCAGACAAGACTGAGCCCTGAGCAGGCCAAGGCAGCAAAGGGAGGGTCGGGCTGGTCAGGGACAGTGGTGGGGACATGTGGGGAGGGGTAACGAGGCCAGAGAAGACCAACTATGGGCCGTACCGGGCCAGACTGGGCCCCACCTAACTCCTGGTCTCATACACCCTCTCCCAGGTCGCATCTAAGGGGACCACCTTCTCCATATTTCCTGATTTTCCACCTCAGGGCCTTTGCCCAGGTCGCTCCCTCTGCCTGGAATGCTTCCTCCCAGAAGTGCCTCTCGCTCACACCCACTAGTACCATTCCTAATTACAGTAAATCTAAACGCACAGACTATAGAGAAGCCCTCATCACAGAACAGTTCCAGTCCAGCCTTCACCACAGTCTACAATCACATCATCCATCATTTGTCTGACCTTTTCTTTAATGTCCGTCTCCCCCCCCCCGCCCCTCCCCGGGCAGGGCCTATGTCAATTTTCCTCACGTCTAGCCCCAGCATCTAGCGCACGACCTGGTAGAGTAAATGCTCAAGAAAGACTGCTGAATGAGGGTGGGCGATGGAAACGGCTGCCTGCCCCACCTCTACAAGCAGATCCAGGCAGGATGTGGGCACACACGAGTGCAAGGGTGTGTGCAGGAGGGGAGGGATCGCACGCACAACCCAGGATGTGAGGGGACACCCTCACAGGTGTAAATGAATGCTTGCAAGATGCACCTACATTTAGAAACACACATGTGCACTAGTACACCTGCACGCAGATGATCAACCTGTATCGTGCATGTGAAAGGACACGAGGATGAGCAGGCACGCAGTTGTCATTTCCTGGAGGGGTGCCCACAGGTCTATGCACGTGTGTGTAATCCATGGGTGGCAGGAGTGTACGCATGAGTTCCTGTGTGATGTGTGTGTGTCATGTGTGTGGATGCACACTCCAGCAGGCATGCCTCCTGAACTCCTGGCTCTGGCAGGTCCAGTTCAGGGCATCTCTGGTGGTGGTTCTGAAATAGCTGGGGAGAACCGCAAACTGGCCAATGGGAGACTGGATCAAAGGTGGTAGTGGAATGGCTGATAATGTGAATATGTAAGCGTGTGTGTTTGAGTATTCTGGGGGATGTGCCCACCCCAGCCAGGTGTCCCCCATCGAACCCCAGAACCTGAAATGGCTAGACTGTCCCCTCAAGGAGCAAGAAGCCTTTGCCCAAAGCACAGAGAAGGACCCAGATGGTAGGGACAGATTCGGTGGCTACACAGATGAGGGGGGGACAAGGCAGCTTTGGGCCCCAGAGCCAAATCCCTGGACCTTCCCCCAAACACCTTATCCACCCCCCAAATCCTACAGCCTCCAAAGCCACCCCAGCCCCAGGTGTCAGCCTCCAGCCTACTCCCACTATGCCATGCCCACTTCCTCAATGCCACCCAAGGGCCAGGCGCGGCACTGGGCCCTCCTACGGCCCTGCGCAGCCAGGAGTGCACCACCCCTGCAGAAGTGAGCAGCTTCCCCAGAGGCCTGCTCCTGCCTTTGAACCCAGGCGCATACTCAGGCAGCCTGTTGGCGCCTGGGGAGCCGAAAACCCACTGGGCAAAGCACCACATGATGTGAGTGTCCTTGAAGGTGAGGCCTCCGCCTCACCCTTCCCCGTTAGTTTCCACAGTGGACAAAGAAGGTTCGAACTGGGTAATCTATGCGGTCTACGTCTCTCCAGTTAGTGCATGACATGAGATTTCAGGGGGTTCTTCAAAAACACGGGATGTAAGCGTCATCAGATACAGACTTTCTTGGGGCTACATGGAAAGACACTGTCCTCTTTCCCTAAGTCCACCAAGCTCGTCCAATACCCTGGAACAAGGGCCTAGTGAGTGCTACACACAGGAGGAGCTCGGATGTATTCTTTGTACACACCATTCATTCACTCACTTGTTCATTCATTGATAACATACATACATTCAGCACCAGGCAGCGAGGCTGCCTGCCCTCACGGGGCTCACAACCCACCTGGGATAAAGCAGCTACTGAAGTCATGAAGCCACAAGGTTGAAAGCACTGGGAAAGCCTAACACCCACGTCACTTCCCCAGCATTCTTCACAAGGGCAGTGTAGCACGTGACACTATAAAGAACATTTTTCCAGCAATGACAACTCTGACAAGAGGAGGCTGAGGGGCCTGGTGAGGAAGGAGCCCCACCCCCACCCCCGGCCACTCTCCCATGGTCGAGCCCCTTTTGCAAGGATGGGGGAAGAGGATTCCTGCTCTATACAGGTGTGCGTGAGTCTGGGCTGCCCAACAGCTGTGCAATTCTAAGGAGGAGCCCCAGAGTGCTGGGTTCAAATCCCACAACGCCCTGACAAGGTCCGTGGACTCCGGCACGTTACCTAATCTCTCTGTGCCCCGATCTCATCGGTAAAGTGAGTGTAATAACAATGAGGATTAAATACATGAAGCTTTTTATAACATGGCCTGACACGAAGTAAGTACACTGTGCTACTGAACAGGTACGGCAGGGAGAGTCCCTTCTGTAAGATTCTGAATCCCCGATCGGATCCTGCGAACACTCCAAGTGTCAAAGGTTCGGAGGCGGGAAGCTTCTCCATGCTAAGGTTCTGAAATTGGAAGAGACTGGGAGTCTTAGATCCACTGATTTAATCATCTCATTATTTCCTAACAACAGCCTGGAGCCTCCCAGGGGAGAAGACAGGGTTCAGTGTCACTTCATCTCCCAGGCGCTGCCAGGGCCACCGCCGCACCTGGGCTCCCGGCATTTCCTCACTTCCACTATCGCCCCAGCCACGCCGAGCTGGAACCACCTGCCGGCTCGCCTGTGTGGGGTTTAAGCACACTCGAGCAGTATAGACGGGCAAGAAGGGCAAATAAACAAATGAGAACGTTTCACATCCTGATAAGAGCTGCAGAAAACATGTAAGAGGCTAACACGACCCACAGTGACAGTGGGAAGCTATTATAGAGCAGGTGGTCAAGGAAGCACCTCTGAGGTGGCATCTGAGTCAAATCCTGTGAAACAAGGAGGTGCCAGTCATGAAAATATTTAGGGAAAAGCATTCCAGGTGGGGGACGTGCACAGGCCCTGCCAACGGGCTTTGTAAATTCAAGGTGCGAAAAGAAGCCAGTGTGGCTGGAGGTGGTGAGACGGGGGTCGGCAGGGGAGCTGAGGTTGAGGGATGGCCGAGCCTGGTCCACGAAGGGCCTGTGGGCTCAGTTTAGACTGGAAAAGAGGTTGGAAGGTCGTCCGAAGCTGGAAGCAGGACTTCGGATTGTCATTCTTTGAAATGCCTAGGAAACATTAGAAGAGTGTCACCAGGGGAATGGCATGACAGAGCAGGGCTTTCAGGGTCCCCAGATCATGGGGCTCATTCCGAAAACACCATGATGGTTTCCAAATCAAGGTGGGGCCTAGGCTGGTAATCAACAACCTTTATAATTCAGTTGGTTGATACTGACCTCCTACCACATGCCTGACCAGGGCTGGGAGACTCTTATCACTCCCAACAACCAGGAGAGAGTCACAGAGTATCCCATTTTAAAGATCAAGAAACTGAGGCACAGAGAGGGAAAGAATGTGCCCAAAGTCACACAAGCCACGCACCACTGAACTGTAAAGTTCAGGTCACAAATGGAACTTGGTTCCAGGACCCAGATCCACCATCATACTAGTCTGTGGAACGCCTTTGGTATTTTTAAGCCTCCTCTTCTCAAGAAAACCCCTGAGGACTCATGTAGACACCCATGAATACTGCCCTGCAGTATAGTGCTATACACACCTGCAGTCTCATACCTTTTTCCCTGCTGGCTTTGGGGCCCTGGGGGACTGCACTTGTATCTCGCATGGTTGTCCAACCTGGGCTAGGTAACCCAGGAATTGACTGGATGAATGAATGGGTGGATGGACGGACAGAGAGATGGACAGACAGGTGATGGGTGGAATACTGAAATAACTAACCAAAAAACTAATTAATATACAATAAAAAAATAAAGGAATAATTTAGAAAAACCAATAAATGAATAAACTAATGAACGGCAGATGAAGGAACACTTCTTACTGGTTACAAAGCAGCAGGGTAGAGAAGTACCTGGACGGGCCAAGGCCAGGCCAGCTTCCGACCCAGTCCACACTCACCCACACACCAGCTTCCTCTCCACCTGGGCCATCTAGCACCCGTTCCCCAAGGCCACAGACAGTCTATTCTTCAGTCTCTGGGATAAACCCACGTCTCCACCCAATGCTGGCCATTACAATGCCCACAGCCTCATCACCACGAGCCATCACAGCTCTCCTGAGTTCCGTGGAGCCTGGCAAAGGGTAAAGTGGGTAAACTCGTCCCTCTGAGTGTCTCACGGAGGAAGGGAGACAGGAGACCAGGGCTCTGGTCCCACCTGGGACCCAAATCGCTAGGTGACTTCAGCCCAGTGGCCTCCCCTCTCTGAGCCCAGATGACTTTGCAGGGCCTTTCAGCCCTGACATTCCACAGGGGTTGAGCCTCTAGATTTTTAGTCACTGTGTCAGCAGAAGAATGCAAGAGATCAAAAACTAGAAGGTGAGAAAGAGTCCTGTCCATGAACACCAAAGTCCACCTATGAAAATGCCCCCCAGACAAGGAACCTGGAAGCTTGCGTGTAAGCCTTCCTGTCACTGCTCAACTTCTCCAAGCCTCAGTTTCCTAAATTTTAAAATGGAGTTACATATCCCCACCTTGACCATTTGACCCCCACCGAGTTCCTAGGCCTCATGTAAAGGCCATGCACTGCACCACCTTGTCCAACCTGTGGCCTGCAGGTCGCATGCGGCCCAGGACGGTTTTAAGTGCAGCCCAACACAAATTCGTAAACTTTCTCAAAACATAGTGAGATCTTTTTGTGACTTTATTTTATTTTATTTTTGCTCATCAGCTCTTGTTAGTGTTAGTATATTTTACATGTGGCCCAAGACAATAATGGCCCAGGGAAGGCAAAATGTCGGACACACCTGCACAACACTGTACAAGCTGTTAAGTTCTGTTCACTCAGGAAGGAGTATGATGGGGGTGGAGGTGGGGGGAGACATGAATAGGAAGGAGTATGATGGGGGTGGGGGGAGGGGGAGGGACATGCTGTCCCATTCTAATCCAGTTCTGTCCAAATGACTCCCCCAGGGGACCAGGTCAGAGAACAGTGGAGAGAGCCTAGAAGTGGGAGTCTGAACATCTGGGTCCCTGATTCAGTTCTCCTAACTGCAGGTGTGACTTTGGGCAAGTCTCTTCCCTTCTCTGCACTTCAGTTTCTCCATCTGAAAAAATGCCTAGCTTGGTACCTGCTGGCCCAGGCATGCCACGTTCTACAGCTCTGAACCCCTGAACCCCTGACTGCTCTCAGGGAACTCACACTGCCCTGTGGAGACAGGACAGGGACCAAGCGTGAGACGGGGGCCTCTCCACCAGGAGAGACCAAGGCAGGGGCCAGACAGGCGCAGGACCCTTTCTCAACAAAGGGAAGGCCAGGCCGTGTGCCCCGGGGCCTTGGACAGGACCAGCCAGCCCAGCCCAGGCCTTCAGACCCCCTCGGCAGCTTGCAAAGCCAGCAGACCCTGAGGTGTCCAGCAAGATACTTCATGAACTTCACGAAGTCCCAACTGCCTTCAGCAGGGGAGTCTCCCGGGTGCTGGGAAGGGCAGCAGAAAGGGGTAGGAGTCAGCTCAGGGGAAAGGCTCAGACCACTAGTAAACCAGCTGAGCTCCACCAGACAATTTCTCCTGCCCCTCCCTTCAGACTGGAGCCACTGGCTGGGGCTGCCAGCCTGCACCCAGTCCAGAGCCCATGCCCCTGGGCATTCCCCACCAGATGCCACCTCCAGGGGCCAGGAGGCCCACCAGGTTAAGGAAGGGGTTTTCCAATTGCCAACCAAGCACACTTGCCCAAGGGCTCTGGGAGCCACCCCAGTGCCCAGGGCAGGATTCTTGACTACAAGGGGGCCGCGGCCACCCATGAAGAAAGACCCACTCCCCAGTGGGCTGCTCAAGGGCAGGGTGCGGGAAAGCAGGATTACTTCCTCACACCAAGAGTCTTAGTCGCAAACCCTGGGCCCACTACGAGCCTCTATTGCCAGCCCTCTCCCCCAAACCTGAGACTATAGTTCCTTAAATACCATTCGTAGAGGGCCTCTTCCAAAAGACGTTTCCTGGTGCCCCCAAATCCCCCACTCCAACCCTCCACATGCTCCCTGAAGCTCTGAGGAAACTGGCAGTTAACTTTTTCCCAAATTTCCTGCAAAGGCGACTAGCTGGGGGGAGAAATGGGACTGAGATCCTTTCGCGGCATTTCACTGCCTTGCAAAAAAGAAAAATAAAAAAGCTTTAAAAAAAAAAAAGGAAAGAAAACTTTCGGAGTTAACTTTAAATTCCCAGCTCTCCCCCCAGCAAGTCGCCCAGCGGCTTCCTTTTTTTTTTCTTTCCCCCCCTTTAAAGTGCAATTGCTTTGTATCTCACCTCCCCGAAAGGCTCGCGGCTCTCGCCAAAGAAAAGGGGGAAAAAAGCCAACCCTTCGGGTGCCCCCTGTGCTTCCAGCCGCCTCTCCCACATTCTCAGACAGTTTTATTAAAATTTTCAGACAAAAGAAAAACAAAAATGGCAGCCTGGCTTATTTTTAAAACAGGACAGGGACGCCATATTCTGCAGATCTGCAAAAAAGGGGAAAAATCCGGCACTGGCCGCTCCACCGGGCCGGCGGCAAAGTGCGCGAACCGCGCAGTCCGCGATCCGTTTATGTGCATTAAGCCCCATGAATCATTGTTTACCGGAGAATTGCAGCAGGTTTGAATAGCCCGGCTTAGGAAAACACACACACACACACACGCGCGCGCACACACGCGCACACACACTCGGAGCAGACCCAGACACGCCGCCCGAGACACGTCCCAGCCCGCGCTCCGCCGCCGCTGCCCGCCGGGCCGCGGGCGCAGGCGGCCCCGGGGCCCTCGGAGCGCCCGGCCCGCGCTGACAGCACCCCGCGCGCCCCGGCCCCTGTCCCCGCCCGAAACTCGGCGCAACTTTCCCGCGGGCGCCGCCGAGCCCGCTCCCCGCGCGCCCCGGGCCCGCACGGACCTGGCTGTGCTGGCGGCGGCTCCGCGACGCGGCCGCAGCCCCGCGCCCGGCGGCCCGAGCAGGGCCGGGCTGGGGCTCCGGCTTCGGGCTCTGCGCTCCGGCGGGGTGCGGAGCCGCGCGCAAGCCTTCCGGGTCGCCTGCTGTTCACTTCTGGGTTCCAGCAGCGCCGAGGCGGCGGCGGCGGCGGCGGCGGGAGGCTGGGTCTGCAGCGCCGCGCGGCCCCCCGTGCGCGCCGCAGCCCCCGCGCCAGGCGCCCGGCCTCGGGTGGGGGGTCCGTGCCGGGCCCCCACCTCTCCCGCTGCGCAGCCGGTCCGGGCCCGGGGGCTCCCGCGAGTGGGCAGCGCCGGGCGCGGGCGGCGGCGCGCGAGGGGAGGGGGCGCGGGCGGGGGCGGGGGCGGGCCGCGCGCTGGGGGGCCCCACTCGGGCCCCGGGGCCTCGTCGAGCGCTCGCCGCCGCCGCCTCGCAAAGTTGCGCGGCGCCCCCCGCCCGCGCCGCGCCGGAGGCAGCGCCACAAAGGAACTCCTCGCCCCCCTCCGCCCGCCCGAGCCGCGCAGGGAGGGCACCGGCGCCCGGCTGTAGGCCAGCCCCTTCCCCAGCGCAGGGGCACCCGGGGCCCCGGCGGCCGTAGCCATTGTCCCGCCCAAACCGGGCCGCCGCCCCCACACCCGCTCCCAGGTGACGGCGGGCTGGCGACCTGGGCCTGGCAGGCCACGGCCCCGACCAGGCCTAGCCCGCGGGGGGCCAGGCGGCCCCTGGGGGGGGGTCTCCTCCGCAGACTTCAGGTAGGAGGAGACCCCCAGAATGAGCCCCCCCACCCCTGAGAACCAACCATCGTGCTCAAAATCGCGGCTGAGATTTTTTTGTTGTTGTTTTAAGACGACATGGGGACGCGGGGCAAAAGTTTGGGCAGGGCAGGCCATCCCTCCCTGTCCCTAGGCCGGAGCCCCCAAAGGGTGGGGCCGACTTAGGCTGTCAGAGGCCCTTCCTGCAAATTCTATCAGCGGTGGCACCGGCTGTCCCCAGCTCCAGACCTCAGAGCCATCTGTGTGTGACTCCTCCTCCCGCCTCACCCTCCCCAACCAATCAGTCACCAGGTCCCCCGGATTCGGCCTCCCGGGCTGTGTCAGCTTCCCAACTTCACTTCTACCTGACCCGGCGGCCAGTCCCTGGATCCTTTCGCGCGCCCAGGCTGCTGAGGCGCTCACTGCCACCCAGTCCCTAGGCCACGATGAATCACGTCTGGCCCTGCACCCAGTGCCCGGAAAAGGACACACGTTAACAATCACCTGCCACCCTTTGCCATCCTCCAGGAAGCCTTTCCCAATTTGTAAATAGGGATGGAGGACCTGCTATCAGACGCTGTGGCCCTTGGCTGGAAACACAGCTGTGACCGGTTGAACAAAGTGCCTGCCCTCTGGCGCTTGCAGTCTAGCACAGATGTCAAGGCTGTGAGCAACGGGAGGACAGGACCCAGGGCGGCCATTTGTCTTCAAGCCCCAAGTTCCAAGTACGGCGCCTGACAGTGCAGGGCACGATACATTAGCGTGACATGTATTATTTGGAATCACAAAACGTGGGAAGGAGAACACAAAGGAGGCCGCTCTTGTTCTTAGGGAGGTGGAGGTCTTCAGAAATTAGATCTGGTGATAGCAGGACGGGGTAGAAGGGAGGGCCTCTGGTTTCCAGAAAAGTGGGGGTGATGAGTATCAACCCATTGTTGAGAAGTTCAGTGAGATAATACATTTTAAAAAGGGACAGAAGAAACAAACCTCTATGCAGAAGAATTCAAAATAATTTAGGTAGGTAGTCAAGGAGATGAAGCATAACTCTCCACTCCTTAAAGTGTGGGTTGGGACCCCGGGATGGCTCAATGGATTAAGCGCTCACTTTGCAGCCCTGGGGTCGGAGGATCAAGCCCTGGGGTCGGAGGATCAAGCCCTGGGCCCGGCCCGTGCGGACCCATATGATGATCTGGGGTGTAGCCCCCATTTCAGTTCCTGCCAGGGTGAGCTTCCCATGTGGGATGCCCCGGGTTTGGCCCCCAGCTCACAGGGGTGTGTCTCCCATGAGGAAGCCCCCAGGCCTGGTTCCCACCCTGCGCAGCCCCCCACCCACCCGTGTGGAATGAAATTTAATAGAAAACTGATGATGTACAACTATGGAAACTGCCCTGGGCCCTCCCCTTCTTCTCTGTCTCTCTCTGTCTCTTTCTCTATCAAAAACAGTAAAATAAACCTTATTTTTTTAAGTGTGGGTTGTGCATTGAGACGTCCTTCCAAAGTATACAGTATGAAAAAAGAAGGAAAAAACTTCACAATGGAAAAACTAGATAACTACTACCTGAGCCAGGTGATCAAGGTCAACATCACCAGGCACAAATCATGTTCACAGTATGTACACGAGATTATGTGATGAAATGACATTTTACCTCTGTGGTCTTCCTCCCAAAACCCCAGTCTTGTCATGAGAAACACAACAGAAAACTCAAATACTAAGGTATTCTAAAAAATATCTAACTGGTACACCTCAAAACTGTCAAGGTCATCAAAAATAAGGAAAGTCTGAGAAACTCATAGCCCAGAAGTGCCTAGAGACATAACAATTAAATGTAATGTAATATCCTAGATGAGATCCTGGAACAGAAGAGACATTAGGTAAAAACTACAGAAATCTTAATAAACTATGGAC
The DNA here is from genome assembly GCA_004027555.1 of Craseonycteris thonglongyai. NCBI lineage: Eukaryota > Metazoa > Chordata > Mammalia > Chiroptera > Craseonycteridae > Craseonycteris > Craseonycteris thonglongyai. The sequence goes on along the minus strand of PVKE010002370.1, from coordinate 15,807 downwards.
GTTAGTTAGTAATGTATCAATAAAAAGTATCCATCAATAAATAATTGAGGGAGAGGAGTCCGGGTTCCAGTGGCAAAGACATGAGCTCAGTTTTCGACTTCTTGCACCTCAGCCCATGCCAGCTCCATTGAGACTATGTTAAAAGCATCTTGGGGGAAGCCGGGATGGCTCAGTGAGTTAAGCACTTGCTTTGCAGCCCCGGGGACCAAAGATCAAATCCAGGCCCCGGCCCATGCGGACCCATATGCTGAACTGGGGAGTGCCCCAGTTCCTGCCCTGTGCAACCCCTCGCCCACCTGTGGAATGAAACTATGTGGAAAAACCGATGATGTGCAACTATGGAGACTGTTCTGGGCCCTCCCCCTTCTCTCTGTCTCTGTATCTCTCTCTCTCTGTCAAAAACAATAAAAATAAATCTTTAAAAGCATCGTGGACGGTCTGGGACAGCATATTAGAGAGCACCTAAGTTAGACCTGAAGGATGAGGTGAAGGTGGTCAGGAAAGGACAAGGATGAAAGGACAAGGGAGGGTGTTTCAGGCCAAGACAACAGCAGGTGCAAAGGCCTGAGCAGGAGAGGGCAAGGCTGAGATGGCAGCTCACTGTGACTGGGGTGTGGCTCTCCAGATGGTCAGACAGGAGGCTAGGAGGCAAAATAGACCAGATCACTTACCCGGCCCCATAGCTCCCCTATAGAGACCTCATCTCAGCAGTCAAAGCCTTCAGGATCGTCTCCCATCTCCCTCTTCAGCCTGAATTCCAATGTCTTTGCATATGCTAGTCTAAGTGCCTAGAATTATAATGATGATGATGATAATAATACAATAAAATTTGTCAGGCCCTTTAGAATACTTGTATGTTAGGGTGTTGTGCCAAGCATTACTTCATGGAATAAAAATGACATCAATGACATAGGTTGGAACATTTTAAAGGATTTTTTTTATTGGACTTTATATTTTAGAAGTTTGAGATTTACAAAAACATTGAGATCAGACTAAGTATATACCACCCTTTACCAAGCATGTACTATAAGTCTGGCATCTTGCTGGGCTTTTCATGGGCATGATCTCACCTGGAAAAGGTAGAGTGCCCAGCACTGTGTCCAGGACCTGCCCGGTGCTCAGGGAGTGCCTCTTCTTCTTTCCTTACAGTATCTAAGGAGTTCATGGGTATGGAAGGGCTTTATCCTCCACAAATCACCTTCAGAAAGTGATGGCGGTAACTACACGGGTTTCCTCAACAATCTCCAGCCTTGGGCTGTCACAGAAGACTGGATCCAGCTCTCTTTTATGCCTGGCCCTGAGGCGGCCAGAGGAAAAGGGCAGAAGTGCTATAATGAAAGGGCAGACAATTACCTTCCCTTGTAATTACCATTTGCAGTAATTAAATAATAATAGCCTTTTGTGGGCCCTGAGAACTCAAAGCAGCCCACAGAGATAACATCTGGTTCCTTTCCCTTCTGCCAGGAATTGTGGGCCCATCAAAACAGAATGGGGAAGTTGAGGCAAGGAAAGGGAAAGAGCCAGGCATTCTAAGACACCAACCAGGGTACCAGCGTCATGGAAAGATCATTAAAGAAGTGACTCAGAGTGCTAGACAACTGGGGGCCTGTGCTTTGGGGACCAGCTCCATTGCTCACATGCTGTGTGGCTCACTTCCCTCTCTGGGCTTCCATTTTCCCATATGTAAAATGAGGTGGAGCAAACAACCTGACCCAAGTCTACTGTTCTAGGCTTTATTTCATTCATACATAACGTTAAGCAAACTTTTTGCACACTTTAGGTTGCAAGAGACAGAACTCCATCTCAAGCTAAGAAATAAGCAGAAAAAAAGGAGTTATTGGCCCACAGAATCCAAGAAAACATTGAACAGCCAAGCTATGCGAGAAGCCGAAGCCTTGGGAAGAATCAAACCAGGGACAAGGATACTCCAGGCCTCCCCCTTTTCTGCCTCCCTCCAATATCAGCTTTGTTCTTCTTCTGCCTCTCTACCTCTCTCCGGAGTACACGAAACATGGGCACCGCCAGCCCCATCAGCGTTCAGAGCTCTAGCAGCCTAAGGGAGTCTACTCTCATTGACCCTGCTTGAGTCAGATGGCCGTTCCTGGACCAACCAACTGCAGCCAGTACGGCAGGGTCTGTAATCTCCAATGGGCATACTAGAAATGGAGTAAGAGAAGGGACGAGGGCCAGAAGAAATAGGAGGCCCTAGGTAAGCAAAATAATAGTCATTCATGAAAACAAATGTGGCCTGTAGGAGAATGAAAGGGAAGTGTCATAAAACCAAAGCAATGGTATAAATCACCAGGAAAGCAGACATACTAGAGGCTCGCAAGGGAGAGGAGAGAGCTGCATAGGTTTGACTTCAGACCCCCTCACCAATGTGGGGAGAAGCAGTTTCCAGGCTTCTTTGTGGACATCATTCATGCTGCCTGCTAGACCCCTTCCCTCTGCTGAGGGCAGCGATGCCCCTCCTTGGAGGAATTGCTGTGCCTCTCATTCCAACCACGTGGTTCTGGTGGGGGTTAGAGGGTTATATGCCCAAGCCCGGCCAATCAGAATCCTTCTCCCAGCATTTCCTTAGGCACGCAAGTCCATGACTCCAGAAGAAGCCATCTGAGAGAACAAGATCTGTGCTGAGAGGGACAGAGTGCAGAGAAGAAGGCCCTAGCACCAGCCCCTCCAGAGTTCAGCCTCACTGAAGCCTTTTCCTTCACGGCTATAATGAGCCAGTCAGATTCCCCTGGGGCAGGTGTATTCATTTCCTAGCACTGTTGTAACAAATTGCCACAAATTTGATGGCTTAAAACAATAGGAATTTATTCTCTCACAGTTCTGGGGCCAGAAGTCTCAAATCAAATGTGAGTCAGTGCACACGCCTTCTAAGACCCTAGGGAAGATCACTTCCTTGCCTCTTCCAGCTTGTGGTCCCAGGCATCCCTGGGCTTGTGGCCGCCTCACTCTAATCTCTGCTTTGATCTTCACTTGCCTTCTTCTCCTTCTGTCTCTTACAGAGACACTTGTCATTGGATTTAGGGCCCTCCCAGGTACTCCAACATAATCTTATCTCAAGGTCCTTAACTTAATTTCATCTACAAAGCCTTTTCTTCTAAATAAGGTCACATTCACAGGTTCTGAAGTTAGGACTCAAACAGGTCTGATTAGGGGGCTACCATTTAACCCACTACAGCTTATATCCATGTAACCAGAAGAACCCTCCCTCGCTCAGACACGCCTCGTGGTTGGGCATAGAACAATCTACCCCACGTTGTTCTGATCCTGAACTCTTAACATTTAAGAAGTATATTCCAACTCTTTTCAAGGAATGTGGAGGAAGCCAGGATGGCTCAGTGGGTTGAGAGTTCACTTTGCAGCCCTGGGGACCGAGGATTGGGTCCTGGCCCCGGTCCATGCAGACCCATATGCTGATCTGGGGTGTGCTTCCCATGCGGGAAGCACCCAATTCAGTACTTGCCCCCCAGTTCGGACCCTGGCTCTAGGGGGCATGCCTCCCATGCGGGAGGCCCCTGGCCCTTGCCCACCTGTGTGGAACAAAACCATGTCAAAAACTGATGACATACAACTATGGAGACTGCTCTGGGCCCTCCCCCTTCTCTCTATCTCTCTGTCTCTGTCTCTCTCTGTCTCAGTCAAAAACAATAAAATAAATCTCTAAAAAAAATCTTAAAAAAAAGAGGAATGTGATCCCCTCTCTGAGCCTCAGTTTTGGTTTTCTGCCTATCACCATGTGGAGCTATATCAGCTATGGCAGGAATGTTGAGTGGATTACATGAAGTGTCACAAGTCAGACCCAGTCTCACAGTTCCTGTTCCATAGGAACTTATCTCCTCGGCCCTGATGGTGGATAGAGTACTCAGGTCACTACAACAGAGCAGCCCTGTTTGTAAATGAGCCGTGTGACACCTGGCTCATTCAATGGGTTCCTCTGGACCGGAGGACTAGAGCTGAGGACTAGAGCTGAGGACTGGAGCCTAGTCCATCAGCCTTGTAAAGACAGGGATCTGAAGGCTGGTAAAACGAGGCTCATAGTCACGTAGGAAAATCCCAGAGATAAAGAAAATACCATATTGATAGCTGTTCTGTCCTGGGAGTATCATCACACTCAGTGCCAGGCCCTTGACCCTTCCTTCCATCCCCACCTTCCTCCTGTGAAGCAGCTCTGGTGACCCCCATTTCACAAACCAAGTTGCTGAGGCTCAGAGAGATGAAGTCAGTGGTCCAAGGCCACACAGCAATTGTGAGGCCTGATCCCACCCCAGCTCTGTGTCTGTTTCCTAGACCATGAGGCCTCAGCAAAGCTAACTGCGCCTTGAGTGTCTGCTCCTCACACACAGTGGCATTGGGGCACTTAGAAGCACGGGGAGATAGCATGCTGAAATATTAACATAAAGCTCCTCCGACACACACACAAAATGCCCTTGTACCCTCCATCAGACTTTGTCTGGTTCACAGTTGGATGCCTGGTGGCTAAAACAGGGCCTGGAACACAGTGGACACTCAAGAAGCATTTGTCGAAGGAATGGATTCAGGTAGCGAGGGCATTCCTGTGGTCTGTGCCTCCGAGAAGGCGTGACGTGATCACACAGGTGACAAAGAGTTCATGCTCCTTGGGTGCCCTGCGTTGCACAGGTGGGGAGGAAACTCCTGCAGGTGTGTCTAGGCAGACACACCTGACACAGCCTCAGGACTGTGACTGCAACCCCGCTGGGAAGGGCTGGGGCTGAGACAGGCCTTACTGAGGCTTAGAGCACACAGGGGCTGCTGAGCAGCTGCGGAGCCACACTCTCCAAGCTTGGATCCTGGTTCTGTGTGACCTTGGGCCAGTCCCCTCACCTCTGTGCCATGTTTGCTAATCCATAACCTGAAGATGACTTAATAGTTGCACTTCCTAGGACTCGTGTGAGGAGGAGTTGTGCTCCAAACACTTGGGCGGTGTAACCGGCTATGGTCATCAATACACAGGCTGGGCCCCGCACCTGCTGCAGAACCAGTGGTGAAAACTTGTGGGGAGGGTTTTTCCTGGAACAGGCTCCCTTGATCACCTTCCTCCGAGCACATCAGGGGCCTCATCAAAAACTGGAAGACTCCCAGGGGAGCTCTCCCATGTGCTACAGTGTTGGAGTTCCTGACCCCAGCTCCCATCCAGCCTGCAAAGTCTGCAAAATGAGATAATGTTTGTAAAAGCACTTTGCAAAACAGAAAGCGCTCTAGAAATTTCAGAGATTATTCATAGGAACTGCATTCCTGCCTCCCCCATCCCATCCCTTGACTGACAATTCTTTCCACAATCTCCAAATCATGGACATTTTTTCATCTTTCTTTTCCTTAAAAAAAAATTGCATATATTTTTTTCCATTATAAAAGCAATGCATGCTCATGATAGATACATTTGAAAAAATACATAAAAGTCAAAGAAGAAAGGGGAAAATCTCCATAGGGCCCATGATCTAATGAAAGCTACTAGTTTGATGTTGTCCCTTCCAAATTTTCTTTTGGGGGGCAGGCATTTTTACAAAGGCCTTTTTACCAAATGTGATCATCTTGTAATACACAAACTTACATATAATTATTTTGAACCTCTCTCTTTTCTTACAATACATGAATAAAATTAGTACATAAAGAAAAAAAGAAAAAAAGAAAGAAAAAATACTAACCAGAATCCTTCAATTCAGATGCAATATACCCCCAGGTCCTTCCCTCCACCTCCTGCCCAATCATTGTCTAAAAACTTGCCATTTTTGTATGAATTTTTTAGAAAGGATTGATGTGGAAGAGGGGAGACAACCTCCTGGTTCCCAAAAACCAGCTCCCAAGATTTGAAAGCTGAGCTGCCCATTTTTCTGGTGGCAACATACCTTGTTTCAGACTTAGGAGCAGAGAGGGAAGGAGGATGAAATATTTACACCGTGTATTTTCTTAACAAATATCATAGGTGGCTTGCTACTTGCACTTCTCATTCCCTTTTTCTTTTTTATTGATAACTTTACTGGGGTGGCATTGGTTGATAACAATTACATTGTTTCCAGGTGTACAATTCTACATGACATGGTCTATATATCGAATTATGTGCTCACCACCCAGAATCAGCTCTTTCCATCACCATGTATTTAAGGCCCTGTCCCTACGTCCCCCTCTCCCACCCACTCACTCCCTTTCTAATCAGTGCCGAGTCTTGACTCTGCCCATGGGGTAATTTTCAACCCGTTTTCCATGACTTCATGATTTTTTGTCTTTTTCTGAGTCTTCATGGGTATGTTGGTGGGTATATCCCTAAGAATCCATTTTAAAAGTTTGTTCTTATCCTATATGACTTTTCATGCCATCTGTCCCCAGTGACACTTCTTCCCACTTGAAATTCTTACCTCCCTTGACTTCTGGGACACCTCTGTCATTGAACTTCTCCCTTTGCCTCTCTGATCCTTCCTTTTCTGTTAATTTTGCTGACTGCTTCCTCAGCCAGCTCGTAAATCTTGACCTCCCTAAGGTTCCTCCTTCTCTCTTTGTGTAATCTCTTCTGTCCCTCCCATGACTGGGGCAAGATTTGTTCTCCCACCCTGGTCAGTCCTTCCAGCCCCAGGACCACACACCTAGTGGCTTGCTGTGTTCAGGAATCGAAGATTCCGCCTGTCCACAGCCTCCTGGTTTTCCCTCCCTCTCTTCATGCACCCATGATAGGTGGCTCAGGGTCAATCCTCTCCTTTACCCCACTGACCCCTGCCCCCGCGTCCAGCTTCACCTCTTTGGAGTTCTGTGTCTAGGCTTTTTTTTTTTTTTGGTAAATTTTTATTTTGAAATTATTTCAAATTTACAGAAAAATTGCAACAATAGCACAAAAACTCAGTATCCTTTACCCAGTTTCGCCAATTGTTTACATTTTGCTTCATTGACTCTGTCTATTTATACATATTTCTTTACTCACACACATACACATTCATATGGAGACACCCACTAAATATTTCAGAGTACATTTCCTAAGAACAGAAGAAGACTCTTAAAAAGCAGTATTCCAGTCATCAAAACTAGACATAGCACTGGTATACTTCTAATGTCTAAGGCATAATCCATGTTCACATTTTGTCAATTATTCTAATCATGTCCTTTAGAACTATTTTACCCCAGTCCAGAATCCAATCCAGGATGGCACATTGCATTTAATTGTCATATCGCTTTAGTCTACTTTAATCTGAAACAATTCCTGTGTCTTTCCTTATCTCTCTTGGCTTTGACATTTTTGAAGATTCATGGACAAGTTATTTAGTAAAATCTGTTTCAATTTCCATTTGTCCGATGTTTCCTCATGATCAGAATCAGATTTTGCCTTTTTGGTAGGAATATTGACAAAAGTTGTATCCTTCTCAGTGTCTTACCTAGGGCATTTGACACCCAGAACAGATCTTTTATTAACACTCTTTTCTTCTATATGGCACAGTTATTTTCAGAAATAATTGTAAAATTATATAAATGATAAGAATAGCCCAGAAAAGAAACACAGATATACCAGTAAAATTATGAGAAAATCAAATTAAAAAAATATTATAGGAGACAAAAGAAACGATGGATTAATAATTTTTAATCACATTAGTATAGTTTTAGAAGAAGGGAGGAAAAACATATAGCTACATATTGGTCTGTTACAGAAATGCATAATAACCTTAGACTTTCTGTTTTTTGTGCCTTAACCACCATAAATTTTTCATGCCTTCATCAGAATTGATCTTCTTCATATGTTCATGTTCAGTACAAAGTGTAGCCAGATTTGTAAATCTGTCTTCACTCATAGTTGATCAAAGAATACTTTTTATTCACTTTAATTTAGAAAAGTTTCTTCCATATGAATCAACAGATTGCTAGACAAAGTCATAAACATAAGGGTACATTTGGGAAAGACTCCTAAAAATCCCCTGTCACAATAAGGCCAAGAAATTGCAGTACCACTCCTGGCTTTGTGTCTTCAGGATTGAGACTGACTCAAACATCTCCACAACCAAAAAATTTCCACTTAATTATATTCACCAGAAAATTATGAAATATTTCTAATATACTTGGTTAAGAAAACAACTTCCAAAGTTTTTCTTCTTTTATAGAAACAAACAGAATGGCTGAAAATTGACATTATTTTATCTACCATCTTTTAAGAGTATCTAGTTCTTGGTGAAAATTATTGTGGCCTTCAAACATTTTCCTCTTATTTCTTCTGGCAAAGTAAGACCAGCATCTTCTGTTGTTTCTCCCAGCTCTCTTCTTTAAAATGTGGTCATTTTTTTCATGTAAATGTTCACTTCTTACACTCGTTGTTGCATAGTTAATGACCTCTTCCACAATTTCTGTTCACCAACGTGCAAGAAGCAATTTTAAATTGGATGCTTTACTGTACTATGATCAAAGCTGCTTTCAGCTGATTCAAATATTTTTGTCTGATTAACCTCACCTAAAACGTCACATTTGATAAAAGATAACTCTGGAAGAAATGGTCACATACAGCGGAGAGCACACTCTGCACTGACCCCTTCCCCTTTGCATCACAGGGTTCTTCAAAGGTTGGGGTTAACTTTTCAAACACTGTCTGAATTGCAACGCACAGCTTCACGCGGAGCAATGGTTTTTGTCTGGGGAAGTCTTTTCACGGCTCTTCATTCTGCAGTATTGCCCGTCAATGAAGTGAGCATGAAAAGAATGGCTACCTTTTTTTAAAAAGTTCCAAGAAATGTCACACACGAGGGAGAAACTCCAGGCGGTCACATAGGATGTCAGAATTAAACTAACTCAAGTTCAGTGTTCCTCACCATCACTCTACTGTTACTGCTTATTTTGAGTTTACTTATTTAAACACACAGACGTCTAGGACCACGGGGGTTGGAAGCACAAACTGCACCCAAGTTAGCATGAACAGTTAACTGAAATGAATGTTTTTTAAGATATATTTTATTGTTTTGACAGAGAGAAGGGGGAGGGCCCAGAGCAGTCTCCATAGTTGTATGTCATCAGTTTTCAACATGGTTTTGTTCCACACAGGAGGGTGGGGATAGCACAGGGTAGGAACGGGGCTGGGGGCCTCCCACATGGGAAATTTGCCCTGGTGAGAACCGAACTGGGGGCACACCCCAGTTCAGCATATGGGTCTACACGAGCCAGGGCCAGGATTCGATCCTTAAACCAGGGCTGCAAAGTGAGCACTTAACCCACTGAGCCATCCCATCTTCCCATTAAATGAACTTATTCTAAAAAAGAAAACATTTTGCAGAGTCCACATATGCCAGCGACAACTATCTAACTGGGGGGTTATCAAATAAATATTCACTTTGAACTCATCTTTATTAAGAGAAATAATTAAAAGACGCTAATGTGAAGCATATATCTGTGATGTATATGAATGTGTGTATATATATAATTAAATATGTTCTAAGTATATAACTAAAACTCATAAATAATGGCATCAATTGCTTGGATTAGGGTGTGCAATTTTTTTGGCTTCCCTTCTTTTTGGAAGAATTGTCTTGGGCCACATAAAATACACAAACACTAATGATAGCTGATGAGCTAAAAAGAATCTCATCATGTTTTAAGGTTTACGACTTTGTGTTTTGGGGCTGCGTTCGAAGACCTCCCGGGCTGCATATGGCCTGTGGGTCACAGGTTAGACACACGTGGCTGAGATGTTTTCAGGGAGGACTGTTTTATCACCAAATGGCAGGCACATGGTGATAATGAAAAGCAAATCAAATTTAGTCAGTTTTGCGATTTTAAAGTTCTTTGGAAGTATAGTGCACCCCCTTACGGCCTGCACCCTGGGCAGTCGGCTTCCCACCACACAGCCCACCTTGGTGCACCCCTGGTCCAGGGCATCATACCAGGAAGCACGCCACATCAGCTGAGCCCAGCATCCAGGACGCCTGCTTCCCTCACTTGGGGACAGTAGAGGCCACTGGAAAGTTACCATATTTCCCTTTGTAACTAACAAGTAACATGAAGCAGATATTCTGGGATCATATTAACATCCTGTTCCGCCTCAGGCTTTCACCCCCTAGTTCTACCCTTTTTTGATGCTTTTCCAAGTCTCAAATTTTCTCCAACTGACTAATTGGCATTCTTTAGTAAGGAAAAAGCATTATTGTGTCCCCTGTTTATTTGTTGATTTATCTATATCAGTATGGACTTGTACATTATTATATTCAATGGGTTATAAGCCACTACTATCTTTTATTATTTTGGTTTTCAAATGGTTCCTGATTGGGTCAGTGGGAGCCTCTTCCAGTTAGTTCCTGTGTCCTTTTGACATGTCCCCATCACTCCTTTGAGCACTTCCTTACTTTCTGGGGTGTACCAATATGAGTATCAGGACAATGACCTAGGAGATCTCAGAGGTAATGTTGGGGAATGCCCATTGGAACCCATGTATGGGGCCTTGCCAAAAATATTGGAGAGCAAATCTGTGATGTACTTTCAATTTTGTCTGCAACTACCCACCAGAGTTAAGTTTGCTACCACTGTTCTGTCTGGCGGTATAATTACCCCCATTTATAATACTCTCTTGTTAACAGTATTTTACAATAGTGCAATAGATAGATACATGTTGGGGCTGAGGTGCGTGTTACCTGGCTCATAAGGGTCTCACAGTGCTAATTCACCACGTATGGTCTGTATTGCCCAGACCCCCAAGCAACACACACCATTTGGAAAACCATTCCTCCTGTATTCATCTACTCAGACTGCCATAACAAAATACCACAGACTGGCTGGCTTCAACAGCAGAAATGTATTGTAGAAATGTATCAGTTCTAGAGGCTAGAAGTCCAAAATCAAGGGACCAGAGGGTTGGTTTCTGGTGAGACCTCTCTCCTCAGCTTGCAGACAGCACCTTCTCACTGTTATCTATTACAGGGCCTTTTCTCTGTGAATGAACATGGAGAGAGAGAGAGAGAGAGAGAGAGAGAGCACGTTCTGGTGTCGTTTCCTCTTCTTGTGAGGACATCAGTCCTATGGGATTAGGGCCCTACCCTTATGACCTTATTTTACCTTCACATTACCTCCTTAAAAGCCCTATCTCCAAATGTAGTGTCACATTGGAGATTAGAGTTGCAACATACCAGTTGCACGAGGACACAAGACAGTCCATAACAGTTCTCTTTGCTCTGGTTAAGTATCTTTTTATACGACCCCATCTTCCTGATTGGCTGAGGAGCGAGCATCTGATTGAAGGCTGGCCAATCACAGCACCTCACTCTACTCAGTTATGATGATTGGTCCAGCCAAGGTTACATGACCCAAATTTTCTTTCCAAGGGAATTAATGTTTCAATTTAGATCAGAAGTCCCAAATTAAAAAAAAATAAGATGAAATAAAATAAAAGGCTAGACAGTAAATACTTTCAATCTTGGTGGGGAGGGAGAATATGGTGCCCTTGCAGGTGAAAGCAGTCAAAGATGATACATAAAGTAATAATTCTGACTGGATTTGGCCTGTGGTAGGTTGGAGTTTGCTGACCCTGACCCACAGAATAGAATAATGGATCAAATGTGGGCTTATTATGTGGCTTTCCCCATTCAAATCATGGCTTCATCACCTGCTAGCTTTAAAACAAAATGTATCATATTTAACATCTTGGTGCCTTGGTTTTCTTATCTGCAAAATATGGACAAAAAGGAATTTTTTTTTTAAGATTTATTTTTTATTGTTTTTGACAGAGACAGAGAGATACAGAGACAGGGAGAAGGAGGAAGGCCCAGAGCAGTCTCCATAGTTTTACATCATCAGTTCTTGACATGGCTTCATTCCACATAGATGGGTGGGGGCTGCACAGGTCGGTAACTGGGCTGGGGGCCTCCCGCATGGGAGGTGCACCCCAGTTCAGCACATGGGTCCACATGGGCTAGGGCTGAGATTCGATCCTCGGTCCCCAGGGCTGCAAAGCGAGCACTCAACCCGCCGAGCCATCCCAGCTTCCCCCAAAAGGAAATTTTGTATTAATCAGGCTGCGCAATGCTAGCTGCTAATAATTACCCCAATATCTTAGTGGCTTCACACAACAAAAAGTTACTTCTTATGCCATCACACTCCACTGCGGATGGTCAGAAGCAGTGGCAGCTCTGCTGATTGGCAGCTCTGCCCATGCACATCCTACCACGAGGCTTCACCATCTTTTACCCGTGGCTTCAAGGTTGCCCTGTCCTCAGCCCACTGGTAAAGAGAGCACAGAGAAAGAGTATTCACTGCCTTGGACCATAAGTCACTTCTACCCACATTCTGTTGGCAAGAACTAGTCACATGGCCCCATCCAGATGCAAGGGCTCTGGGAAATGTAGTTCACTTGTGGGTCCAGGAAGAGAAAATGGATCTGATGAGGCTCTGGCCCATCTCTGCCATGGACTGCAGGTTATTATGAGGACCGTGTTAGAGAAAACTGTAAAGACCTAGAACAGTGTCCGGGCCTCACAGGCGCACCGTAAGTGTTAGCTGTACTTACTGCTGAAGCTGGAGGGGAGAGAGGAAAGTGCTCTTCTCCTGTGGGTAGTCGAGCCCCACTGAGGTCACCTGAGAGCAGCCTGCAGCTACGGCTCCTCCTGAGCGGCCAAGGCCAGCGGAAGAGCTGCTCACACAGGAGGAGCCCAGGTGAAAGCCAGAGGAGAGCGAGAGCATCCTACTGCACTAAAGTGCCCACGGCCATCGCGCCGCGCCCTGTCTGTTCTTGGCCAGTGTGCAACTACTAACAACCACAATAATAGTAGCTAACAATTACTGAGGCCTTGTTACATGCCGGATGTTCTGCTAAACAAGCTTTTCATAGACTTGGACAATTTTTAAACTCAAGCTACAACCCACGGCAGGGGAGTGGGTCACGAAATCAGTTTTAGGAGTTAGTACCAATATTTCTTAATAAACAAGACAGACTAGACTAAACTAGAACTGGACTAAGCTACAGTGGAGAACATTAGAGTATATCACACATAAAAAGGGCACATTTCGTCTGTGGACTTCTGTTTTGTCTTACGTGTGTACTCAGTCATGACATAAAGCATCGTTTTTACTGCAGTCACTGCCCGAATGCATCGACCCTTCCCAAGAACCCAGAGAATGGGGGAAACCGGGATGGCTCAGTGAGTTGAGCGCTCACTTTGAAGCCCCGGGGACCGAGGATCGAATCCTAGCCCGGACCTGTGTGGACCCATGTGCTGAGCTGGGGAGTTCTCCCAGTTCAGTTCTCTCTCTGTCTCTGTCTCTGTCTCTGTATCTCTCTCTCTCTCTCTCTCTCTCTCTCTCTCTGTCAAAAACAATAAATAAATAAATAAATAAGTAAATAAATAAATAAATAAAATAATATCTTAAAAAAAAAAGAACCCAGAGAAGGAGGTGTGATTATCAACTCTGTCCACAGAGGACACAGAAGCACCAGGAGGTGACAGCACTTCTGTAGGCAGCGCAGTTGGGAAGGGGCACAGTCAGCATGTGCACCCCATAAATGGCTCCTGAGTCCCACTCTAAAATCTACCCTAGGGGAAGCTGGGATGGCTCAGCGGGTTAAGTGCTCGCTTTGTAGCCCAGGAGCCCCAGGATCAAATCCCGGCCCCGGCGGACCCATATGCTGAACTGGGGTGTGCCCCCACATCCATTCGGCTCCCGGCCCAGTTCCTGCCCTGTGCAGCCCCGTGCCCACCTGTGGAGTGAAATTATATGGAAACCTAATGCTGTCAACTATGGCGACTGCTCTGGGCCCTCCCCCTTTTCTCTGTCTCTCTCTGTCTCTCTTTCTGTCAAAAAATAATAAAAATAGATCTTTAAAATCTACCCTAATATCCTTCTAATATGTCAGTAATTTCCCATTTGGCTTAAGCTTCTTCAAGTTGGGTTTCTGTGCTGTGCAAACCCGAGTCCTGGCAGGGAAGAGGGGAGAGCGCGTGCAGGGCCGGGATGTGAAGAGGCCTGGTCCTAGCCTGGGCCTGCGCGGAGGCCCACCAACAGGGCCGCCCACCTTTCCGAACCTGTTCTTCCTCCTAGAACACGAAGGTGGCAATGCTGTCTCCCTCAGAGGCTTTGCCAGGAAGAAGGGAGATGACTTAAGAAAGTGCCAGTCCTGAGCCTGGCTGGTTGGAGGAGGGAAAGGCAAGGACAGCACCTGTAAGGATACAGAGATGGCATTGAGCAGAGCCAGGACAGACCACCCAGTCAGAGCCAGAGGATGGGAGAGCAGAGCAGGTGTCCCCAGCCCCAGAGGCCAAGTGAAGAGTGTGGACGAGGTCCACTTACCATGCAGAGTCCTGGGAGGTTCTAGAAGGGAGAAGTGGGAAGCTCCCCCTTGTCCTAAGGCACAGACAATCATTTCCTGTGAATCTGGCTCGAAGAATACACAGAATGGTATTCTCCCATCACTGGTGGCTAGCAAAGGAAAATGGAGCCAAGTGTCGCAAACCTGTGACTCAGGCCCCGGGGAGAGTGAGGAAGCCCAGTGTCCGACCTTGGCTGAGGCCGCTGCCATTCCCAGAGCTGCTCAGCAGGATCCGTGCAGAGCAGGAAGCGGGAGCTGCTGCAGGGGGCAGGCAGCTGGGAGGCCTCCTCCGACAAGCTACGCTTTGATCTCCCTGGGAGCAGAGGGGTCCCACTTCCTGCATCCCAGAATGCCTGCTCCAGAAGGACCGCAGAGGTCGTGGAGCCCAACCCCATTGGACAGACGAGGCCAACGGAGCCCTGAGAGGCACAGGCCCTGGTCGAGGTGACACAGGGAGCCAGGGACAAGTCGGGACCAGTGTCCGGGTGGCAATGCTCGCTCAGGCCTCACCCCACCCTCAATGCTCCTATTGCCCCCCACTCAGTGGGAAGCAGGCAGGGAGGGTCTACACTTTCTGATCTCTCTGCTGTGGGGGGTCCGTTTCCTGCCAAAGCTGAGTATGTTCAAAGGCCCTGGAATGGGGTGGGGGTTGGCTGGACAGCACAGGGTGGGGAGTGGGTCTTTAAATCACAAAGACGACTTTATCCTTTGAGATTTTAAATGGACAGAAGCCAACTTCCTAACATCCTTTCTTCTGATGTGGCCCTTGGCAAAAATTATGACATGAGGTAGGGGTAAGGAAACTTAGGTATGTGAGCCCCCACTCAATGCTGGGCTCTGTGCCAGGCAAACCTTTCACAGACATAACAGTCTTTCCTGGTAGCGATTGGCTTCCTCAGTTTACAGATGAGAAAATGGAGCCAAAGGAGGGAGGTAACTTGCTCGAGGTCACACAGCTAGGATTTGAGCCCAAGTGTGTCTGATTCAAGAGTCTTAAATATATATATATATATATATTTTTTTTTTTTTTTTTTTTGAGAGAGAGAGAGCGAGCGAGCGAGCGAGCTGAACTGGGGGAGCTCCCAGTTCAGCATATGGTTCCGCACAGGCCGTGGCCGGGATTTGATCCCTGGTCCCCAGTCCCCAGCACTGCAAAGTGAGCGCTTAACCCACTGAGCCACCCCGGCTTCCCCAAGATTCAAGAGTCTTTACAGTATTTAGCCTCAGGCTACGTCAGTGCCCAACGGAAGGTGTTGTGGGCAACCTGAGTTCCATAACTGTATTAGTTAGGGTTCCCCGGAGAAATAGAATCCACTGATAGAAAGTAGATGATATCGCAGCACTGTTCACAGTGGCCAGAACATGGAAACAACCAAAATGCCCTTCGATAGATGACTGGATAAAGAAGATGTGGTACATTTACACAATGGAATACTACTCAGCGATAAGAAATGATGAAATACAGTCATTTCTGGCAACATGGATGGACCTAGAGACCATCTTATTAAGTGAAATAAGTCAGACTGAAAGAA
>PVKE010002369.1:0-83856 GCA_004027555.1 Craseonycteris thonglongyai | reverse complement strand
A
Organism: Craseonycteris thonglongyai; assembly: GCA_004027555.1. NCBI lineage: Eukaryota > Metazoa > Chordata > Mammalia > Chiroptera > Craseonycteridae > Craseonycteris > Craseonycteris thonglongyai. The sequence continues at coordinate 83,855 of PVKE010002369.1, read as the reverse complement.
AGAAGATTTATGATTCATGGGAAGAGGTCAAAATATCAACATTTGAACAGTTTGGAAGAAGTTGAGTTTAACCCTTGTGGATGACTTTCAAGTGTTCAAGACTTCAGTGGAGAAATAACTAACTGCAAATGAGATGGAAAAAGCAAGAAAACTAGCCTTAGATCCTGAAGATGTGACTGAATTGCTACAACCTCATCCTAAAACTAATGGATGAGGAGCTGTTGATTATGGACGAGCAAACAAAGTGGTTTCTTGAGAAGGATTCTACTGCTGGTGAAGGTGCTGTGAGGATTGTTGAAATGACAACAAGGGATTTAGAGTGTCACATAAATGACTTAGTTGATAAAGTAGCAGGAGGGTTTGAGAAGATGGACTCTAACTTTGAAAGAAGCTCTACCGTGGGTAGAATCCTACCAAACAGCATCACATGCTACAGAGCAATTGTTTGTGAAAGGAAGGGTCAATCAATGAAGCAAACCTCACTGTTGTCTTATTCTAAGGAATTTCCACAGCCACCCAACCTGCGGCAACCCCTGCCAGTCAGCTGCCATCAATAGCGAGGTCAGACCCTCCACCAGCAAATCAACTGTGACTCGCTGAAGGTTCAGATGATGGTTAGCATTTTAGCAAAATGAAGTATTTTTACACGAAGGTACTCATATGTACATTTTCTAGCCATAATGCTATTGCTCACCTAACAGACTGCAGTATAGTGTAAACATAACTTTTTTTTAAACATAACTTTTATATGTACTAGGAAACTAAAAAATTTGTGTAAGTCCCTTTATTGCAATATTGACTTTCTTGTGGTGATCTGGGACCAAACGCGCAATATCTCTGAGGTCTGCCTGTAGCAGGGAAAAGGAAAACAGCAAGAGAGGTTGGTCTCCTGAATTCCTGGACCCATAAGTTTGCAGGTATGCCCAACACTGTGTTAACGGCTGCGATGTATGACAATATAGCAGGGTACAGTAACACAGGCAACACTAGAATTGTGATCAACATGAAAATAAAGTTATCATTATTGCTCAATTCTGACCATAAATTTTATTATGCTTTGTCCATCAGTAGCAACATGAAATGAACAATAGCAAAAGCTGTAGAATGTCTGACTACTGAAGAAAATTCAATGTAGTTGATTGTCTTTAGCATCTTATGATTTCAAGAAAAAGGTGGACTGTATCAGGTTAGTTTGGTAATATAATTTTATTTAATTGCAATAATAAATTGTATTTTTTTGCTCTGCAGTTAGCTGATTTTGGAAAACGGTGATCCGTGAAAAGCTCAACACATGAGAGAAGGGATTGAAAAAATACAGCATATCTGTCACCCTTACCCCTTCCTGGGCCGGGAGGTGATATCACTAGTTTGTCCTGCAGTCTTTTCAGATGAGCCCTGACTTGAGGCTTCTACCCAGCACCGTGTTTCCAATAGTCACTCCTGAGCAACTGGGCATGTAAACAACAGAAAACCTACCTGCTATTCCTGCATTAGACAGAACTTTGAAGTCACTATAAATAAGGATTAAGAACGGGTAGGCTAGAGTAGGAAGTCTTCATGAGCCTTGAGTTTGGCCTTGTAAGGTGCAAAGAACGGGATAGATCAGATTAATAGAAAAGAGAGCAGTAGACATTCCATGTAAAGTACTAACGTAAGGAAGGGGACAAAGTGGGAAATGAGCTTGGCAAATCCAGGCCACCAAGAGAAAGCTGGCTTGTATCAAGTAGACGACATGATAAGTGACGTGGTTCAGCTTGTGTCATCTTTTTGGCTATCGCCCTCAGTAGGGGTCAAAAACAGTCATACCATTTTACCTTCTGTGGGCATCTCCTGGTGTTAAAAAAATAAAAACGACCCTTTTTTATCATAAAAACGCTAAAAAGGTCTTTTAAAATATCATATGAAAGCTTTGGGCTCTGTGCGGCACCTGGTAACATTCCCGAAGAGGTTGGGGAGGTAGCAGTAATAGTAACAACAGCACATTGTCTGAAACCTTTTAGGTGTTAAGCACTTTACATGAAGTATGCCATTGAAACCATCAATATCCTATAATATAAACATATTATTTCTCCATTTTGTGATGAAGAAATTGTTGCCTAGTCTCAAGACAATGTCTTCCATAATTTGTCTTGTTGTTTAATTACCACTAGCAGGGAAGTAGGAAAATATTAGCCCTATACTTATCAAAATTAATAAAGAAAAAAAACAGAAAATTGTTGGACATATATACAGCTAGTTTTAACATATAAAAATATTTATTAAATACATTCAATTACCTCCTTATTAGCTATAAGTTCTTAGAAATGTGTACATCTATGGATTAAAATCATTAACAATTTTTAAAGATAAACATATACCATTCCCCACCCAACTTATCACACTCACCATTCTTGAAAAGTTATATGGCAATGAAGTATGCATTCATTTATTTTTACTCCCATTTTATAAACTATTTATTTGCCCCAGCCAAGAGATGAATAGGTAATTTCCATGTGGAGATTTTCCTCTTCTAAGTTGAGTAAATATATTTTGATTTTAAGTGGTAATCACTTAGAATTCTGTGGCAATGGATATGATCATCAGAGAATGATAATATCCTATCATGGGAGCAATTTATACTTTTGTTCAAAGTAAAAAGTCCTCAGCTTACCTTCCTCGTGCAGTTCAACAGTTGTAAGGTGCCCTCTGAGAGTATTGAGATGTGGCGCTTGAAAGACTGACTGATATTCATTTTAAGAAAATACTTCAACTTGCGAGCAGCAGTTCTTAAAAACATAGCTTCCTATTACAGAAAAAAATCAGAAGGGCTCTGGTTCAAATAAAATATTAAGAAATGATAAGCTTTCTTAAGGATCCTAAAACCAGAACTGTATTGCTAAATAATGCCCAACCTCCACCCCGGCTTCCTATTCCAGTTAATCACGTGACTTACTAGTATCTACACTGCAACTGTTTGTCTCCTATGTGACCGCCTGAAGTGCCTAGGACTTGGTTTAATGATTACCTGGATTGTTAGGTTCTCTTTCTGTATTATATAGATCAGCTCTTACCCCTTAGGGGTGAAAGGATAACAAGTTGCATCTTCAACAACATAACCAAAGGACAAGTCTTCTGGAAGCAACACTAAGGAAAGGTATGCATGACTTTTCTGATCGTTATTACGGTATGTTTGTAACATTTGGGCTACGGATGAGGAGCTGGCAATAAAATAATGGGTCTGATTCACCTAAAACAAGTCTTTCAGATACTCAAAGTAAGAAATTAAAAAAACATATATATGGATATGCTATTAGATGCCATGAAGTTAACTCAGCTATTATGAATTTTTAAAAAGACTATTGAATACCACACCAGGTTTTGTAGAAAGAAATGATACAAACATATGTTGGAAGTTTTGTAAACTGTACTTTTACACCAACCAGAAGTAGTAGTGGTGTGAAGATTAGCCAATATTGAAAGAAAAAAATTTGAAAGATACCTGCAGCTAAATTTGCCCATAACTTATGTTTGTGTGTGTGCAAGCAATCACTGTAACGAGCATTTTTGTGCACAAAAATTTTCAGAAACAGAAGGTATGTGTGTCTTTGAATTCAGCAGTTCTGCTAATGTTTTCTAGGTTTAAAAAAAAATGAAATGCTAAAAGAAAAATGAATAATTAAATAAGCTCAGAGCTCTTTACAAAATAAAGTATAAAAGAAGACGATAACAGATCAGTGGAAATTATCTGGTCAGAACCAAAAAAATGTTATTAATATCATATACTTATCTAACAGAGATACAAAAATTTAGGCTTCTATAAAATCAAATTCAAATGACATATAAACTCCAAATAATTATCATTACCTTATCATCATCACATGAATGCTTTTTAAAAAAGTTAGGTTCATTATTCAGGCAATTGCTATCATTTGCTCTTATCATGCCCTGTAATAAATAATATAAAATTATATGATTAAACTGGGGACTTTTCTAATATGTAGTATTATGAAAATAACAATGTTTAATACTTGGTATTTATATGTACATTTTAAGGAAATAAGTTTAGCCGGGCTCAGCTAACCAGGCATGAAAAATAGTTTTCTATAGTTGGAGAATAAACAAGTATCTACACAAACCCTCACATAGTTAGAGCGTCTACCCAGATTCCATAGTTTAATCACAAAAATCACTGAGAGAATCTGACCCATTTGGGAAAACAAAAGTGCCTATTTTAGAAGTTATACTATATAGACAAAAATACTATAAATTTTGAAGTCATGAAGTTGAGGTACATTGAAGAGGTTGTTCGGTCCAATTTCCTGCCGCTATCAAACAGAAACAAAGGGTACTTGCATTAGAATGAAGAGAAAAAACGCTTGACATTAAGAGTTGAAAGTCATTCTATAGCATTTTGACAGTCAAATCTGTCTGGAATGTTTGAGGTGGAATTTTGCTGGAATTGAATGCATGTGTATTGTAATCTAGGTGTGGGAAGGCAGACTGATACCTTCTCATATTTCATTTATAAGGAATGTGGTATTAGAAGGCAGGGATTGCCCCCATCAACTATCAGAGCTTCTAGAAGGACTTCAAGCCTGTATGTCATCAGCAAAGAAACAGGTTAAAAAGTGGTGTGATGGCTGGATTTTGTCATGGGCCCCGGATCTTCATCTGCCTCTCAGAAAACTGTTCATTATTCTTGTCTGTGAAAAGCATAAGTTTATTCTGAGTTCAGATGAACATACTGTCTGTCCGTGTTACCTACAGAAATGAGTGTCTGAACACACAGTCGTTCATTGAACCATTCAACACTTACTACGGGCCAAGGTGCAGGGTCCTCTGCCAAGCCCTATGGGGAAACAGAAAAGAAAACACAGCCCCCGTTTCTTCTGCCACTTGATAGAAAGGGCGGATGCTGCATCCACTGGACACTTTGACTTCACTTCTTATCTTTAGAAAAGAACGCTTTTGTGAACAAAAGATTTGTTAGTGCCAGCCACCCCAGTCCCCCTACAAATACACCCATTTATAAGTGCAAATAGGCATACTTTTGGTAACTCTCCTCATGTTGCCTTCACACACACTCCTAAAAAGGTAGCAGAGAAATTAGTATTTGCCTATTCGGTCCTTTTCCTGTTGACCTCCATTTAACCCCAAGGAGGACAATAAATCATACATACATTTCTCTTGGATAAAGCATGCATTTAATTTTTGCATTCTTAAAAACATAAAGGAGAAGAAAGACAAATGTGCCACTAATCTGTATATTTTCCAATTTACCAAAAATATTACATGAAATAAGTCACAGAATTAGTACCAATTTCTCGGAGAAGTCAACAAGTTGCATGACACATGAATATGTGAAAAGCCATATGGGTCACACTGTGGCTCCAGCTATTTCTGTTAAAAACTCATTTTTGGCGAATAGAGAAAGGTGATGTTATACCAATTTATCTGTTTGCCAAATGTTCACTGCAATGTATAAGGTGTGACTATAGACTTAAAAGGCTGACTCCTATAAACGTCAAAACTAGGGGGTGGTCGAGGAGGGGGTCATATATATACGGTGACTGACAGAAGAACTTAGTGATGAGCACACAATGCAACAAACACATAGATGATGCAGTGTAGAACTACACTTGAAACCTATATAATCTTGCTAACCAGTGTCATCCCAACACATTGAATTAAAAAGTATTATTAACTAGTTGACTTTATGCATTTTATGAATAAATTTAGTATAAGCGTATATGAGTGACAATTAGAGTTGATTTCTGAAATTGTTTTTATTCAAGCCCTATAGGGTGGATGGCTCAGACTAAGATTATAGAATGAATTGTGAAGCTGGAAAAACCTTATACTATAGCCATCTTTTGATTTCACAACTCGTTTAATTACTTTCCCAATAGTCGTATCTAAGAGGCATCTTGGCATATCTGAAGATTTCTTCTTATCTATTATGAATATGGAAAATCACAAGAGGAAAGCCAATGTCACATTGACTCTAAAGTGCAATACTTTTCAGCATAAACCATTATGTTACATAAGTAGTTCCTAAAATTCTTGTCCTTTCAGTAGTTAGAATTGTATCTCCTTTCATTTCAGTATGGTTGTCTTCTGTGTTTGAGTTGTTTTTTATTGTCACAGCCTCTTCTTCACAAACACTAATTCTGTATACACAAGTTTTTTTTATCTCATTGTGCCCACAGTATAGTGAACCCTCTCAACCAGGAGTCTAATTTCTAGTGCACTCACATATTTTTGCTTTCATGGTTTGAGTTGTGTATTTACTAAGTCAATTCTTGAACACTAATTTATACTTATTATTTAATTATGTCACTTCATTAATACTACATGAACCAAAGAAATATTAATAGGCAAATAGAGTTGTTTATAGAGGACTTTTGATTTCCAATCTGGCATGTAAAGAGCTTAGACGTCACCACTCCATCATAACAAGTAAAAAGTTGAACAAACTGAAGAATCAGCATCTATCTCTTCTTATATCCATCAGAGGAGTGCGGTCACAGGGCAAACTGCTGCCTCAAATATTAGAGAGATAAACGGGTGGATACAAATAATCACAAGTTCCCACTGTGGCCGTGGGAAACCGTGCTGGGGCAGAGAAACCTGAACCGTAATGGATGAATCACTGGAGGCTCAGTATAGACAAGTCTGAGAGTTAAAAACCCACAGAAGATCCTGTCGTTGGGGGGACACACTTTTCTGAGTTTTACCTGTAGAAGTTCTATGAATTCCTCAGAGTAAACAGCAGAACAATATCTTTCTGTTTTTGGCAGATGAAGGGGAAAGAGAACCATTTTGAAATATGCCAGAGCATTATGTTCTGCTAACCTCAGGGGAAACTAGTTCATTAGAACCTATCCTGCTGGGATTTTATCAGAGCCTAATCTATCCGGGGTAAGGGAAGTACCCTCCTCAGTCCCCATTAGCCATTCCGTGTCTCCTAAGGGAAGGGGACTGGGAAGTATTAGTACAGTTTTGAGACTTTACAGAGATCTGGAAAAATTGATTACAAACCTACCAAAGTATGCACAAAGATCATTTTAGGAGATCTTAATCATCAGTCAAGATTAATATGCAGTAATAATACATACTATCTCACGATTGTGGCCATCAGCAACTAACAAACGTGCCAAATATGAATTTGTCCTCACCGGTGCTTCTCCACTCTTTCTAACTACCCTACTATTGTCCTGAACATTACATGTCACTTCCAACTACAGGACCCATAAGATTTTATTAATAAGAGAATATGAGGGGCCAAGTACTAGACTAAATATATTTAAAGATGCTAGGGAGCTGGAGTAGAGTGGCCACAGGCAGAACGAAGATAAAGATTCACTGAAGAAAAAAGTCCAGTAAAGCCATATAATCAAGAGTAGTCAGTGAAACTGTTGTGCAGAATCAGAGGTGAGTGCTTTATTCTGAGACCAGGACAGTAAACGCTGTCAACAAGCGAGACGTTAAGTCAGTTACATGGACCGGCGTCAGGAGCATGAAAGCCAAGAGTAATAACCAGACATGACTGTAGCCAAGATGGTAACAACTGTAAGTCGTGGAAGAAATTTTACAAGGCCACTCGAGTATGCCCACATCTTTACACTATCATTTAAAAATAACATTTGACTTTTCTGGTATAAAGCAGGGGAGTGTTTTCATTCTGTCACTCTGTCAATGTTTTTGAGGAGTCTGCTCTGTGTGAGGTAATATTCTAGACACCGGGGATATAATAATGAGATCATCTCTGCCCGGCAACCAAGAACATTTCAGATGGTAATAAGTGCCATGAGGAAAGTGAAAGAACACAATATATAGTGGGGAGAAGAGAGGCCACTCTAGTCACAGAAGGAAGATTTGATGTTCATCAATTGACCTTTCACTGCAACACCTACCTGCATTTTTCTCTTGGTTGGTTGGATTTAATAGCTAGCAGTTTTTCTTTAAAAAAAAAAAAAAAAAAGGCGGGGCTCATGATGACTCTGTCACCTACATTTGGATCCAGATGCATAATTCTCTGCTTGTGCTCCTTCTACTTAAATGAGAACCTGGCCAGGTAAAATTCTTGAGTCATGTTCTATCTCCCTCAGAATTTGGTAGCTAGTATTCCATTATCTTTTGCATTTATTTAGATGTGAAAAATTGGAAAGCCCTCAGATTCGCCCCCCTCCAAATTGACTTGGCATTTCCACCTAAACGCGTGAGTTATTCTTCCTTTCTTGTACCGATCATGATTTTGTATCCATTTTGAATACTACGTGATATGCCCCTTGGTTTTGTCAGTTCCATTTTTTAGTAATCTGGGGGAATTCTTTTTGTCTAGGTTGTGTTACCCTTCCAGTAGATGGGGACTCTTCTCTGTTGTAGGAGTAACTGGTAAATGGGCATATTCGCGTCTGCGGCATTTATGGATGGTTACCATGCTGTTTGCATTACGACTCTGTATCTCACAATGCCCTCCTCGCCCACCACAGAACGCGGTCTTTGCTCAGCCCTTCTGAGAGACGCCATGGTACTGTCTTTCCTATCTACTGTCATGAAGCCTGGGAACACAGCGTGTGTGGAGGCAGCCCTGCAGGGGAGGGACAGGAGGCAGGCAGTTAGGGTCACTTGTATGGGTAAACAAGGGCCATGTGTTTCATTGTGGGCTTGATGAGCTGCCTTCCTTGGAGAAGGAGTGGTCACTTGGCTTTCAGGTTTCCTTCCAATGGTGAGCGAAGCACTTGGCTTTGGAGGGAGATGATAACGTGAGTATTCGGGAGTTCAATGACCCACTTTACTTGCTCTTTCACTGCCTCTTTCCCAGGTAGAGTCCTAGTGAGATCTTCCTCAGAATCTGAGATTTTTATGGCTGCCATGACATAGCCCCACCATGTAGGTGGCTTAACATAACAGAAGTGTGTTCTCTCACAGATCTGGAGGCCAAGTTCAAAATCAAGGTGTTGGAAGGGGTCCCACGCCTCTCTCCCAGCTTTCAGATGCTGCCAGCAGCTCTGGGTATTCCTGAGCGTGTGTCTGCATAACTCCAGCCTCTGCTGTTGTCTTCACATGGTCTTTTCCTCTGTGTATCTACTCAGCTCTTCGCTTCTACGGACACTGGTTATTGGATTTAGCACCCACCTAATCCAGGATATTCTCATCCAAAGTCTTCATTATATCTGCAATGACCCTTTTTCTAAATAAGGGCACATTCACCGGTCACAGGTAGACATTTCATTTGGGACACTACCATTCAGCTCACCATGACCCCCAGATTATTATTTTTGGAGGAGAGTTGTTTTGCAAGATGCTGTTAGTCATTGTGGGTTCTTAAAAGGTTTTTCTCATGCTCAGGCTACTGGTTTTCAATAACATTTTTGCATGAAGAAGTATCTTTTCCTCAGTTTGAATTCCTACTTTATACTTTAGCAAGGTTTTAGGTGTATCCAGGTTTAGTACACTGTAATGTGCTTCCATCTGTCATCTTACCCCCAGCAGGACATTTTAAATCATAACAGTGATACATGTACCTTTAGGCTGTTGTGTGATCACCTAAAATGGGGTGTTACAGCTCATCAGGAAGGTTCAAATCTGTTACCTCTGTTGTTGGTTGTAACGAGATAAGTCATTTCCGCAGCAGGTAGGACAGGTCTCAGCAGATTGAGAGTACTCATCATGTCACATCTTTTCAATTTTTTCCAATTACACTATTTCTATCCGTCCTTGCTAGATTTGCAGCAATCTCTCTTTTCAGTCTTCTGAATTATCTGAGGTCAAGAGCTTCTTCAGGGCCGACTACAAGGGCTGTTCAGAAAAAAATTCAACCATAAACACCTCTAGTTTTCATATGACATGACTCGATACTTTCTGGACAACCTGCATATATTTCCTTCCATTTGCCATGTGGAAAAAACAGGACTTTCTGATCCATCCACAGCTTCTGGCTAATGCTTTTCTTTTTCTCCTGGTTTTGATTCCTAGTGTGGCTACAAAATCTCAGCGCCAAAAACCCATGCAGCATCATCTGATGTTCTTGTTGGCCCAGATATTTGTACAAGCTCCACCCATGCACAGGCCTCAGGTACTGAAATTATAATTATTTAATTCACACATATAGGCCCAAAGTGCTCCAAAGAGATCTGCAGTGGTGAGGGAGCGGTAAGAGTTATACCAATCCTCATGCTCTTTTCTAGAGTCACCTTTCCCCCAACAAGCATGTTGAACCTGGTGTTGAGTCCAGGTAAGACTCCTTGACAGGTCATGTGTACGCCTGGCAGCGGGTTTCAGCCAGCAACATGTCAGTCTTTCATAAAGAATCTAATGTCACCGGACTTCAAAAAACAAGAACTTGGGTGCTTAATCTCATTCTGTCCAGGAAAATATCTATGGGAATATAATGATTTCCTCCCTGGAAACTAGGTCCAAATACCAAAGAATGTTGGATTTTGGAGAATTTATGTCAGAACCTAAGTAATGCCAGTCTTCTTTAATTGTTTAATTAATTCATGACTTATTTTTATTTTACATGTGAAAATAGACTTTATTTTTTAACACTGTTTTAGGTTTACAGAAAAACTAGAAAGAAGAGCAGAGAATTCACGTATGTTCTCTCCACTCCATCCAGTTTCTGCTATTATTAATGCCTTCATTAGTGTGGTACCTTTGTTCTAATTCGTGAATCAATATTGTTACATTATTGGTAACTCAAGTTCATGGTTTACATTAAGGCTCATTTGTTGTCTTGTAAAGTACTACGGAGTTTGACAAGTGCATATCATGTATTTACCATTACAGTGTCATATGGATAGTTTCACTTCTCTAAAATTACCCTGTACACCACCGACCCTTCCCTCTCTCCCTCCCCAACCCCTGGCAACCACTGATCTTTTTAATCTCACCATAGTTTTGCCATTTCTAGGATGGCCTATAATTAGGATCATATAAAATGTAGCCCTTTAGGACTGGATTCTTTCACACAATCTACATTTGAGATACTTCTATGTATGTCCTATCGTGGTTTGGCAGCTCATGTCTTTTTTATTTTTACCACTGATTATATTCCACTGAATAGAATGCTAAGGGGTCTGTTCAGGTTTTTGCTCATTTTTTAATTGGATTATCATTTCTTTTGTTATTGTTGAGTTTTAACAGTTCTTTGGATATTACAAAAGCAAGCCCTTATTCTAGTATGTCTTTTGCAAACATTTTTCTCTCTTCTGTGGCTTGTCTTCTCATTCTTGTAACAGAGTATTAATTTTAAGGAAGACCAACTTCGTTTTTTCCTTTCATAACTTGTACTACCGAATGTTGTATCTACAAATTTATCACTAAATCCAAGATTACCCAGATTTTTTGCTGTTATATTCTATGAGTTTTATAGTTTTGTGTTTTACAGTTAGGTCTATGATCCATTTGCAGTCAACTGTTATGAAAGGGCTAGGTCTGTTTTTGTGGGTGTGTGGATATTCAGTTGTTTGTTGAAAAGACTATCCTGTCTTCATTGAACCAGCTTTGATGCTTTGTGAAAGAACAATTGACTATATTAGTATTGGTCTATGTTATGCTCTTGCATTGATTTGTCTATTCTTTCACCAGTATCACACTGTTTTGATTACTCTTGCTTTATAATAAGTCCTGATTTGAATAGTGTAGTACTCTTTGGTTTGGTTTTCAGTATTATGTTGGCTATTGTGGGTCTGTTAACATTCCATATAAATATTAAAGATTTACGGTATTTTTATTGTTTTTTGACAGAAAGAGACAAAGACAGAGAGACAGACAGAGACAGAAAGAAGGAGGAGGGCCCAGAGCAGTCTCCATAGTTGACATTAGTTTTCCATATAGTTTCACTCCACAGGTGGGCGCAGGGCTGCACAGGGCAGGAACTGGGCTGGGAGCCTCCCACATAGGCCCCAGCAAGAACTGAACTGGGGGGCACACCCAGTTCAGCATGTGAGTCTGCCTGGGTCGGGGCGCAGATTCAATCCTTGGGCTCTGGGGCTGCAAAGCAAGCGCTTAACCCGCTGAGCCATCCCAGCTTCTCCTCCATATAAACTTCAGAATCAGGTTTTCAATATCCACAGAATGACTTGCTGGATTTTGATTGGAATTGCATTAATCAAGCTGGAAAGAACTGACATCTTACCAATATTGAGTCTTCCTATCCATGAACATAAGATAACTCTCCATCTATTTGGTTCTTCATTGATTTCTTCAATCAGGGTTTTAGAAGTTTTCCCATATAAATATTATATATACTTTGTTAAATTTACATGTGTGTATTTCTTTTTACATGTGTGTATTTCTTTTTACATGTGTGTATTATGTTTTTAATTTCAAATGCTGATTGTTCATTACTGCTTTATAGAAAAATAATTGTCTTTTGTGTATTAACCTTATATCTTGCAACCTTGCTATAATTGCTTATTAGGTCCAAGAGTTATTTTGTTAGTTCTTTTGGATTTTCCATGAATACAGTGATGTGATCTATAAACAAAAATCTCATTTTATCCAAATATATTTTTCCTTATATTACTGGATTAGCTAGCACTACCCAGATGACATTGAATAGGAACTGTGACAGGACACATAATTGTTATTAATCTTAAGGTAAAGAGACTTTAAAGTATTAAAGAGTTTTTAAAAAGGAGAGAGAACATATCAGATTTGAATTTTTTCAAGATAACTCAAGTGCCAATAAAGAGGACCAATGTACACTGGAGATAATGAAATCAAACAGAGGCCTCTGAAGGCTATGGAAGTGGCACCAATGACATTTGATGACTACCTGAACTAAGATGACAGTACTGGAAGTCATTAGAGTGAATTACTTATACTGGTGTTCCAGAGATACACTAATTTGCAGGATTTGGTGATGAACGGTAGGAAGGATGACTCTAGGCTTTCAGGATTGAATGGCTGGGCAAGTGCAAATGCTATTGCCTAAGATAGAGAATGCAGAAGCAGGAACAGGCCAAAAGTGATGATAACCACTTCTCTGTTATGTACGACATGCCACAGTACATCTCAAGACAGATTTCTAATTGGTATTTGAATTCAGTGGTCCTAAAGTTCACAGAAGTATGTACACCTGAGGGTACTTGGGAGTTCTCTATACAAAGACAGAAGCTGAATCAATGAGGGCCCTTGGATAGAGATGGAGTTAAAGATCATGGAAATTGTAAAAGTCAAATATAACCTATTAGTCATTAGGTATTAAATTTCATAACATAATAAAAGACAGGCCTTCATGTACATGTATTAGACTCAGTCATTCCTAGAAAGTACCGGTATTTGGCCTCTTCTCTAGCAGCCTTTATATTTTTAACCAGCCTCTATTCTAGTGACTAAGAATTATATAATTCAATCATATGAGTCTTGTTTAGTCAAAACAATTCTTTTATGGATAAAATAATGTATAACATCCAAACTTAGTCCCTGTTGTATATCAGAAAAGTCCTTGACGTTTGATTCAGAACAAATATACAAAGAAACAGATGTTTAAGGAAATGACTTTCTAATCCAAGCTCGTCCAACCTGTAGCCTGAGGGTGGCCTGTGGCCCAGAGCGGCTTTGAACGTTGCCCAACACACATTCATAAACTTTCTTAAAACATTATGAGTTGTTTTGGGGTTTTTCTGCTTTTTTTTTTTTTTTTTAGCTCATCAGCTATTTTAGTATTAGTGTATTTTGTGTGTGGCCCAAGACAATTCTTCTTCTGGTGTGGCCCAGGGAAGCCAAAAGATTGGACACCAGCCCTAAGCCACTGGAACAAGTACTCAGCTCTCATGAACTTATGGTGTTGATTTACAATTCATATATTATGTATCACAGGGAAAAAAAATTTGAGATACAAATTTGATGGTGTTTTTCCATTTTTCATTCATTCATCAACTATTCATTGAGCGTTCTAGTCCATCAGGCACAACAGTGAACACAAAGAATGGACAAAGATTTCTGTTCTTATGGTGCATACATTCATTCTTATTTCTCCCCCTCTAAACTCCTCAGTGATTTCCTGGAGCTTTGGAAAAAGTCCAAACTTTGTATGGTAGGCTCACAGCATTCAGTGGCCCATGCTTCCTCTGAGAATTGAGTTCTTATCTTGCATCCTATGATCCAACCACACCAGGACAGTTGCTTTCATATTTATATTCTTTTGCCAAGGTGATCCGGACTCTCCCTGGAGGAGCCCTGTCCCACCTCCACCTCACCCAACCCTGTTCTGTTCCTTTTGGCAACAACTACATGTATGTTAAGATTCAAGAATCGTGTGTGACCACAAGTCATGCAAGGAGAAATATTTGATCTGAATAGACCTATATCTATTAAAGACATTAGTCAATAATTAATACCCTTCCAAAACAGAAAGCCGCAGGCCCAGATGGGTTCACTTGTGAATTCCACCAAACATTTAAGATAGAAATGAGACCAAATTTCTACAGTTTCTTCAGAGGATAGAAGCATACAGAATACTTCCTAATTCATTCTATAAGACCAGCATTACCTTAATACCCAAACCAGATAAAGACAATGCAAGAAAACTGTAGGACAATATCTCTCATGACCATAGATGCAAAAATTCTCCTCAAAATATTAGAAAATCAAGTCCACAGTATATATTTTTTCATGTATATCAAAAAGCAAGATAAAAAATAAATGATAGACTGGAAAATGTTCTCCAGTTACAAAGTTATTAAGATATAATGAGCTCTTGGCAAATGATTAGAATATTAATAAAAGCCAAGAGGAGAATCGCAAAGGATTTTGAAGGCTATAAAGAAGATATCCCTACTCATCACCACCCTCTCCACTGTCATGTTTCTGTCTGTGCCACCTATTCAGCATGTCTACAAGTGTATGGAGCTACGTTGCCTAATTATTGCACAGAAGCAGGGCATCAGCAGCAAGTTTTCCATTGCATGTAAGTTCTAAAGCTTTTTAACAATAGAATCCCTTAAAAACAAAACAAAAAAAGTGTAGATGATCCATAGAATAAATATCAATAATTGACTTAATAAAAATGATGAGAATCCATAAGCCAAAACCATCTTGGAAAGGAACATAGTGGGAGGACTTATACTTCCTATTTCAAAACTAACTACTAAGCTTCTGTGATCAAAACAGTGTGGTACTAACATAAGGATGAACATATAAGTAGTGGACTGGTCTTGAAAGTCCGGAAATAACCTCTATATTTGGATTTAATTGATTTGCCAAAGAGGTGTCAAAACAGTTCAATGGGGGAAAACAGGTGCAAATGGTGTGGGAAAGAATAACTTGGACACCCAACCTCACAGCCTATACAAAAATTAACTAAAAATGGATCAAATACCTAAATGTGATCTTAAACTATAAAACTCTTAGAAATAAAATATGAGTTATAATTTTTGTGACCTTGGATTAGTATGCAAGTCTCTGAGACATGGTACTAAAAACGTGACAAACAAAAAAAATGAATAAATAAACTGGACTTCATCAAGACACAAAAACTTTTGTGCTTCAAGAGACACTATAAAGAAAATGAAAAGACTACCCATAGGATGGGGGCGAATACTTACAAATTGCATATCTAATAAGAGTCTAGTATCCAGAATATATAAAAACTTCTCACAATCAAACAATAAAAAGACAACCCAATTTCAAATTAAGCAAAGGATTTAAAACAATGATTCTTCAAAAAATATATACAAACAGCCAATAACGGTCAATAAAGAAAAGGTATGTGATGGTATTAGTTATCAGGAAAATGAAAATAAAAAAAACAGTGAGATGCCACTTCACATGCACTAGGGTGGCTAGAGTAAAAAAAAATCGAACAATAAGTTTTATGAGGATGTGCAGAAATTGCAACCCTCACACACAGCTGGAGAAAACGTAAAATGGTGCAGTCACTTTGGAAATAGTTTGGCATATCCTCAACAATTAAACACAGAGTTATCACATGACCGAAAAAATGCCACTTGTAGGTCTATATCCAAGAGGATTGCACAAAAACTTGTATACCAACATCCTAAGCAGTGTTACTCATAATAGCCAAAGAGTAGAAACAGCTGAAATGTCCATCAGCTTATGAATGGGTAAACAAAATGTGTCCTATCCATACAATAGAACATTGGTGATCTATAAGAAGAAATGAAATATTGATTCATGCTATAATACAGGTTAACCTTGAAAACATTATGCTACATGAAAGAAACCCAACACAAAAGCTACATATTGAATAATTCCATTTATATTGAAATGCCTGGAAAAGACATAGCCACAGAGACAGAAAGGAGATTAGTGTCAGTGTCTGATGATGGGAAATGAAGAGTTCCTGCTTAAGAGTTTTCATCACTCCTTGAGGTGATGAAAATGTTCTGGAAGTAATTAGTGGTGATGATTGTACAATTTGTGATTATACTAAAAGCCACTAAATTGTACACTTTAAAAAGTACGTGGATTGCTTCTCAGCTTTTTGGCTAAGATCGAGTGTAAAAAGTACATTGAATTTTACCTCCATGCAAAATATTTAAACAAAAATACAAATGATGAATAAATGTAAAAAACAGTCCATGTTCATAGCAATCAAAGAAATGTAAATCAAAGAAAAGGTTCTATTTTTTACCTTGTTTTAATAATATAAAATAATTTTTTCCAAATGTCATGATAAAAAAATGAATAAATAAACTGGACTTCATCAAGACACAAAAACTTTTGTGCTTCAAGAGACACTATAAAGAAAATGAAAAGACTACCCATAGGATGGGGGCGAATACTTACAAATTGCATATCTGATAAGAGTCTAGTATCCAGAATATATAAAAACATGACAGATATTATCTAAAATAAAAATATGCAATGCTGACAAAAGTGATGACCTCACATACTGCTCTGAGAAGTGTAGTTTGGTTCATCTTTTCTGGAAAATGATTTGGTAATATGTATTAAGAAGCTGAAAATGCTGATTCTGTCTAACTTAGTCATCTCAACTCTAGGAATCTGAATTCCATATTTGGCAGACCACATAAAATGAGCGTCTATCATTTATTACAAACCTCCCTTTCCCTGTGAGGAAAAAAGAAAAAATTAGTCTCATTCTCAGGCTGGACCCATTTGAAATGTATGCAATAGTCCATCCACATCATTTCTAGTCTCAGACTTCTACAACTTCATTCCACCTTACTGCGGTCATCTGGATAATTGGAACAGCTTTCCAAACATTATTCTGCTCTCATCTCCTTCCCCAACAAGTAATTCAAGCAGTCCGGTCACCATCTTCATGTTCCCCATACCCTTCGTTCATTGTGTTCTCATCACAACTCCTAGCCCATGTTCTCTCTCCCAAAAAAAAAAAAGTGTTAGTAACTGCTTTGCCTCATAATAATAATAGCATTTTTGGAACCAGAATGCTTGGGCTTGAATTCCAGCTTTTCCATTTACTGTCTATGTGATCTGTGTCTCAGTACCCTCATTCCCTAGAGTTGTTGTAAGAATTATATGAATTAATATGTGGAAAGTACTCAGAACAACATTGGCACACAGTAAACCCTGGATTTGCATTATCATTGTCATTGTCGTCATCATCATCATCACCATCACCCCGTAAAGATAATGTGAAACCCAAATAAGATAATGTAGATGAAACTACTTTGTAGTGTACTACTATTGCCGTTTTGTATTCTAGTGATGTGTACATCCCTCATCCTCATAGAGTATAGAAGAACAAGGACTATTACTGTTTAATGGCCCGCACTGCACAAAGTAAACACCTTTTATTTAAATGTTACTTCTGAGGTCAAATCGCTGTTGACTTCTAGCTATGCGTAGAGTCAAGCTTCAATATCTTCGCATCACGAGTGCTCCTAATCTGACTGTAACACATAGGCCCACTGATGTCCACCGCAGCATGGGAGGGGGACCTCAGAAATCCCGTCTACATGTCGTTATCTCATCTTTGTCCATTTTCATTATTTGTAAATATCCTTATTAGTGTATGCAAAAACACCATGAAAATGCTACGATGTGTAGATATTACACAAGGGCTGTCCAGAAAGTGTCCAGCCATGCAATATGAAAAATAAAGGCATTTACGGCTGCATTGTTTTTCTGGACAGCCCTCATATATATATATATAGTAGAAGTCCAGGCTCAAAAAATGTTTAGTAAAGGCATGCACCGTCTAAGAAGTCTGGAGCTAAGCGCACTATCCCACAACATGGTCTCTCTCTGAGTGCCAAGCTGCTCTGTCCCCTGCTCCTGGGCACAGTTCATCTCTCTGTCTCCACATCTGGCTCACAGCTTCCCAAGCTACAACCTGCATCCCTCACACCAAGACTTAACCATGTGCAAATGGGAGCTTTTGAAAAGAAGTGTCCACCCCTGGCCCACCACTGTACTATCCTCAATCGAAACCATCCCACTACACAAACGGCTTTCCCATAACTATGATCCAGGTACAGGATCAACTAAGCAGGCTTCAAATACCTGTTTGCTGAATGAACAAACCAGCAGAGACTGCTACTGGGAGGCAAGAGAGTGTGCTGGTTAGTAGCAGGACCTTAAATACTTCTTCCACTTACCAATTGGGCAGCCCCATGCCTCAGATTCTCCCACTGAGATGAAGGTAACAAGAGTACCCCTCTGATAGGGACCTTGTGGGGGTTCAATTAGCTGACACTGGGAACAAAGCAAGCACTTCATGAGTATTAGTCCTATTATGGCCTCCCGGAGAGTTAAACACAGTCATGTGTACTGTGTGAATCGGTGACTAACTCTTCTCTACCAGCCATGCTGATTAGAATCATTGACTTCCTTCTTCCCTCAAATTCATCACCTCGTATTACAGACAACCTTCCTGAGATTACCACGGCACTATTCACTTAGATTGATTAGTTCCGTACTCATCCACGTCTTATGACTTAATCTCCTTAACAAGAGTAACTATGCTTTGCTTTTCTGAATAGTATCATTGTTGCTGACGTGTGTTTTAATGAAATTAATTCCTCTATTTCCAGTAAAAATAAAACATGCTATGAATCTGGTGAATAAAACTCTCCTTTTCTTTTTGAATTGCCAAGAGCATTTTTTTTTTTGCAGTTTCACACACATATAGTTATTTAAGACTGCTGTAAGAACTAATACTAGTCTATTCCCTGTCCAGATAATAAAATTAAATGTAAAATATTATCTTGACTCAGAAATATTAATTTAGTAGCATCATTTAATGGATTTTCCATATCCCACCAAAAGGTATGACACTGAATTTTCCAAGAGTCCCGCCACTTCAGTATGAGTATGTGGAGAAGACAATGGGAGGAGGGGACACATCAGATAATTTCTCCCATCTGATAAACATTTGGGAGGGTCTTTCATTTGTCATTTGATAACAACTCTTCAACTGTAAAAAATTAATTTTGTAGATGACATCATTGTCCATGTAGAAGGTCTCAAAGAGTTAACAACAAAACCTCCTGGAACGAATAAGCAATTGCAGCAAAACCCCAGGATACAAGATTAATATAGAAAAATCAATGGCTTTTCTCTAGACCTGCAAAGAACAATTGGAATTTGAAATTTAAAATACAACACCATTTACAATAGCATCAAAATTACAAACTTCCTGGGTACAGATCAAACAAAATATGAACAGGATCTATACGATGAAAAGTATAAAACTCTGATGAAAAAAATCAAAGAAAGATCTAAACAAACAGACAGATCCTCCATGATCATGGATAGGAAGACTCAAAATTGTTAAGATATTAGTTAAGATGTGAACTTAGATACCTCACCAAAGAAGGTATGTTGATGGCACAAGTGTATGAAAGATCCTCAACATCATATGACATTAAGAAATTGCTCATTCAGACAACAGTAAGATACTACAACACACCCCTTAGAATGGCTAAAATTCCAAATATTGACTATTCCAAATGCTGGTGAGGATGCAAAATGATACGGTCACTCAGGAAGACAGTTGAGCAGTTTTATACAAAGCTAAACACATGAGTAGTTGTAGGAGTCTGAAGGTCCAGGAAAGAATTACTTTTAAAGGATGTAATGATGTCAACGATGAAAATATAAAGTTAATTATCGTTTTCATTCAGTTTTATTCCTTAGTTTTTCCCCTTCCTTTCAAGGAATACAAGTGGATACTTGAATGTAGAATTGCAAAGCAACAGGATCAAACGTTCCCAATGAATTCAAATGTGAGAAAAACAAAACGCGCACATACCAACTCCTCGATGCTGACTATCAGAACGTGCCGATATGCTTCACCACTTCTCCCTTCAATCTCACAATCAGATGATGCTACTGGCAACAGAACAAGGATCAGGGGAGGAATTCCAAAGATATACCTAAAAGAAACTAAAGTCAACAGGAAGTAAGAATATGCCGAATGCTTTAAGTCACGTGACCTCATTTCATTGTAGTGTTTCCATTGGCCTTGCCCCTTATTTCTAATACTTGTAAATGTGCATCTTGGTTGTCGGACAGAGTGGGAAGGACCCTAAAATTCATTGTTATGTAACAACCAAAGTAGGACACTATTTTCGTGGTTAGGTTTCCTTCACTTTTTAGGGTAGAAATTACTCGTTGTGGTGAGAGCAGAGCCTGTTTGCTTCCGAAAACACTCGGGGGTATAAATACTGTTGATCCAGTTTTGACTTACGTTGAACATCCCTACAAGAGAAGGCAATGCAGGTAAACAGGTTAACTAACTACAGGTAAAAATAAGTTACACATTTTTGAAACTTTATCATCTATGGCTCATGATTCTATATTTATGTAAAACTTGATGATTGTCCAAATGTCCCCACTGCTTCCTGGGCACAACATTGCAGGTTTATGTCCATGGGACTGCACTGGGATTATATTCTTTCTTTTTAATGGTGGACCTGAAAGGGTTCACCCTTTCCAGAAGTGCGACAAAGTTGACATTCATCTTTGAGACTCCTCTTCCTATCTTTTCAGTAGCTTGTTTCTAAGTGCCCAAAACCCATATTCTCTTCCAACACAGCTCTGTCTCGCTTCTTAACATGTTAGAACACTCAAGAAATAAGTTCAGTCCCTGTTCACTAATGATTTATATTTATTTTTGATAACCTTTTCCAAGTAGGGGCAATTGTCTGATCAAAAGGAATGAAATTGTTATTGATAGCATTGATAGTCGTTAAAATCTGGTTACGGTATGTAGGGACTTATTTATTCATAAGCCAGAGTATCATGTTGTAGTTTTCTGTAAACTTTAACTGTACTTGTTGAGTGCAAGATATTTCACATGCAAGCCTGCCTTCCCTGATTAAGACTACAAACAATACTCCTTGGAACCCAAGAAACTAATATTGTGACAATGACCTCAACACTATTGGCCATACCATAAAGTTCCCAATAACTGTCATCTATTACATCATTATCTGATGTATGAAAATCAGTAGCACTCCCCAGTAACTTATGTGCTATTAGTGACCTATATTTTTATTAGAGAAAGTAGGCTGAGTAGCAAATATGGAAACACATGAATCCTACATGAATATCATCTTTGTACATCACTGACAAGGTAAGAGAAACAATATGAGACCTGGAATCTATTCATTGCTCAGCCACTAAGTGTCCATATACATGACAAGGAATAATTCAAAAGTGACTGGTGATGATGATGATGATGATGATGATGATGATGATGATAGCTACCTTGAATGGAATACCTAGCATGTGCCAAGCACTGCTAGGTACCACAGACATTTCATCTCTAAAGAGAAAAAAAAAAGAGTCCACAAATTAACCTTTTTCTAAAACACAGGTAACAGGTGTCAGGTTGGGATTTTAATCTGAGCTTGATGATTTACCACCAGGACTTGATCAGAAATGATGATAATCTTTTGATAACATGTAACCACTCTGGTCTCCTGAATAAACACTGCTCCCATAATATTATCCAGCTCTCTCTCTCTCTCTCTCTCTCTCTCTCTATCTATCTATCTCTCTCTCTATCTCTCTATCTCTCTACCACTGGCCCTTCGTCCTGAAGATCCTCAAACATGAGCAACTGCTAATTATTTACTAGTTCCTAACTTTATAACCAGATTTATATGGATGGTATAGAGTTAAACTTGTCTCTGTCCCCTTATAGGTGTTCAGGAGATCCACTTTGGGAGGAGTAGATGATAAAGGAAAAGTTATATAGCAGATACGTAACTGAAAAAGAACATAAGAGAAATATAATAATTAAGTAATAAAATGAGAAAGACACATCTTTATCATTCTATATAACTGTAACTTCAAAGGGCCGCCTTTTATATTTTAATAAAAAAAAGTTGTTTTATTTTTCTATCTAGAGCACTAGCTGTTATGTCCCCTTCACTCCAGTTTTTAGTAATTAGGGTTCCCAAATTCACATCAATTCATTTTTTCATTGAATGGCATTTTGTCAATGCTTTCAAAGGATGTGGTTGGAAAATTCACAATTGTGTATGTGTGTGTGTATTAGAATAAATTTCTCAAGTCTACACCATAATCTGACTTGTCCGTACATATTGTCTTCGGTGCTGTTGTTAAGTAAGCATGCCCCGGTATACTACGGCAATGCGAAGCTCAGAGGGTCTGCAGAGTGGAGGCTGGGGGCCTTTGTCTTGGTATGACAATGGGTTGTATAAATGAATGGCAGAACATCTTCTTAGGCTTCACTTCCCAGATTCATAAAATGAAATCTTTACACTAAATGATCCCTTCACGTCCCTTCCAACTCTCACACCCCTTAATTCTAAGAATTGACCTGACCCTCCAGATATAATAACTCCTTAGAATTGAAATTGCCTCACAGACAGTGCTGCAAACACACCCAGGGCTTTGGACCCACATCTCGTAGTTTCCCAGAGCTCATTAATGATTTGCACTTTGGTCTGTAATTGAAATCTTTTCTCCATGCCACATAGTAAGCAACACTCATACGAGGTATGCCAATTAGGTTTGTGAACTTGCCACTGTACAAACAACGCAGTAAGGTTTCATAAAGTTGGTATATCAGTGTCTCCCAGCTGTGTCCATGTCGACGTGTGGCAGTGTTTTGCTGAGTGGTATTCATTATTGCTGCATATTTTTGTGTGCTGTCGCAAGAATGTCGGAGCTTGAGTTTGCCAAGACCTTTTGGAGAGGCAAGACAATGTTTTGGGCTGTGTTATTACCGGTGATGAAACATGAGTGTAGCAGAGCAACCCTGAAACAAAGCTCCACAGTGCACTATGGAAGTCAACCAATTCTCCACCACCAAAAGTGTTTCATCAGTCCGAATCAAGAGTCAAAACGATGTTGCTAACTTTTTTGGATATCCGAGAGATTGTTCATTATGAGTTTGTACCATGTGGACAAACAGTCAACCAAGTTGACTATTTGTAAGTGCTGAAAAGGTGGCATGAAATTATTAGACAAAAACATCCTGGACTTTTTGCCAGCAACTCATGGCTCTTATATCACAACAATGCACCAGCTCACACGGCACTGTCTGTGAGGAAGTTTTTAGGCAGTAAACAAAGAACTAATATTGGAACATCCTACCTACTCACCTGATCTGGCCCCCCGTGATGTTTTATTCTTTACCCGAAGATAAAGGAAATATTGAAAGGAAGACATTTTGATGACATTCGGGACATCAAGGGTAATACGATGATGACTCTGTTGGCCATTCCAGAAAAATAGTACCAAAATTGCTTTGAAGGGTGGACAAGGCACTAGCTTCCCAAGGGAAGCATTTTGAAGGTGATCACAGGGATATTCAGCAGTGAGGTATATAGCACTTTTTCTAGAATGTGTTCACGAACTTTATGGTTAGGTCTTATATGGCTTAATTTGAGCTTGCTCTTGACATTATTTATACATACATTATACACAGACACCCACATCTTCCCCCAACCCTGACCTTTTCATTAGGTTACAGAGAAGATACAGCATAAGGAATAATGCAAGGCGGGCTTGGGCTTCTGGAATTTTCTTTAGATCTCCTGAAGGGATTGAAACTGGAGAACTTGTTTTCAGAAGGGAATTGGGTTAAACCAAAATGACGGTTGTCTAAAAAATTCCTGTTGGTTTTTAATTTAAGCCAAATAATACATTCAATCCTCAGCTACTTAAGTTATGGGGTCAAAGTGAACATAAATAAATTAGTTTCTACAATCCATCAAATCCCATCTTTCATCAGCCTTTAAGATCAATAAAAGTTCACTGACTGTCCATTATAAACATTACATAGACCTCTTTTCACTGGGAATTTTTTAAATGTTCAAAAGACACTCCGGATGGAATGAAAGACATTATCTGAATATATGACCTGGCTTTAATGTGCTCGATTAGTACAAGCGAATGGGTGAAGACTGAAAAAGCTAACAAAGAGCAGAGAACAGACATATGTTGTATGGAAATCAGCGCTGTAAGATTACAAGCATGAATTTGATTACGTTCACAGAAGGACAGCTAGTATCTGCCACCAACGTATTAAGACGGAACTGAACATTCCGTCCACGAATCCCATGACAGGCACTTCTGAAGCCATTCCATGCTATCGCATGTAGTATTTCATTTAATCCGTGCCCTTTCAGGAGGTGAGTGCTGCTGATTATTATTTTGCAGATGGAGCATCCGGGGCTCAAAGAAACTTCTCCCCTCTTAGTAAATTCATCTGGTGAGAGGCAAGTTTCAAATCCAGTCCATTAGAAAAGTCTAGAAAGGCAGCTTTTAGCCACTGAGCTACATGGCTTCCTAAAAGATAACTGTGTGTGTGTGTGTTTTCAAGGTGAAAACAAAAAAACTGTATTTCTGGGCCTGAGCCTTCCTAAGATACTTCCTTGCTCTGATACGCTACACCACACACTCTTACCTCAGGAAAAGGGACACTGTTTGCTGCTATTATACTAGGTTGTCAGCGGTGAGACAAGAAAAAAAGTCTCACGTGTGACTAAGACAGGTGAGTGAGCCCTATGAAATCACCTTTTCCAGTGAAAAGTTTTCTAGTGAAGCGTTGCCGTGCGTAATTCTCCTTTCTCCTCGCTCAAGCCTTCTCCTCTTGCTCGGCTCGCTTTGTGTTATTTAACCATTTTTCAGTCCTCAACTAGGACTCAATTTTCCAAACTGGACAGAACAGCTGAGGCGTGCCTAGAAGTTTCTCACCTACTTCACCTCCCAAAAGGAGTCCCAGGGCAAAAGAACCCAGAGTAACCCTATCCTTGGGCTTCTAGCGAGATCTATGGAAACAAAATGCCAAAAGCCATTTAGTATAACCCATTATTAGAAGTTTAAAGTCCTAACATGGTTGGCTGACAACAGCTTAGGGTACATGATTCACAGAGACACACTTCAGGCACCAAAGCCTCCTTGTTGCGAATGCACACCCAAGGTTCCGCGTCTCATTTCCTCTCTCCACTTGACATCTGGAGGTGATGCAAGGATTAGCCAGAACCGGACAGATCCAGAAAGAAGTGCGGTAACTGCATGGGGCGGGGAGGGTCCGTGGGCACCGTAAGGAAAACAGAGCTATGACTAACCCCTAATTCTCTACCAACTTCTGGAAAACGCCCATGACATAGCTGCTCCCATCAACGCCTTGGAGAGCTAACTGCCTCTCCCCTGTGACATTGTTGCCGGCCTGGCATTTCTGGGCTCTGTCGACTTAGATTCTTTAGCACCAATGAGCAGGGCCTTGGATCCAAGTGGTGGCGCCAGCAAAGCGCACAGAGCGCACCCCCAAGGCACCAGCAAGCGTCTCCCCGCTCCCGCACCTCCCCCGCGCGCTCCTTGTGCTCCAGGCCGTATTTACCGCCACATCCCCGTTTCCCCGGGCAGATCCTCTGCCCTCGCCTCTCTTTTCCCCACTTTTTCTTCCAGTAAACTTGCTGGCCCTTTGCGATGGGCCGCCTGCTCGCCTGGGCTCTGCCCTTGTGCATCTGAAGCCCCTGTTACGCACGAACAGCCTCTGTGCGACCTCAGCCAGGGTCTAGGATGCCGCCTGAATGCTGCCCCGGCCAGGAGCACCCACCTAGGGAGAACGTGAGCCCCGAGCGAGGCGCACCGGCCAGCCCCCGTCGGAAACTCCCCGCCTCGCCGAG
Source organism: Craseonycteris thonglongyai (assembly GCA_004027555.1). NCBI lineage: Eukaryota > Metazoa > Chordata > Mammalia > Chiroptera > Craseonycteridae > Craseonycteris > Craseonycteris thonglongyai. The sequence continues at coordinate 57,798 of PVKE010002369.1, read as the reverse complement.
GGAGGAAAACGGGGTTTTCCAGAGACGTGTCCCCTTAGGGTTCAAAAGCGCGTCCCGTGGGAGCTGCGCTTTCACTTCTCCGGGGACTTGGGAGCTGCAACGGGCCAGGGGCTCGCCGCTCCCGAGCGCGCGTGAGTCGCCACCCGGCAAGGGGGGCTGGGCGCGGGGCTGAGCCCCGCCGGCTGGAGCCCCCCACCCCGCCGGCTGGAGCCCCGAGACCCGGCCGCGCGGAGGCTGCAGCGCGCGCTCCGGGGACAGAGCGCGGCCGTCGGGGACGGCGTCTCAGCGGCCCCGCCAGGTGCTGCCGGGTGGCTTCGGGCCAGGGGCCGCCGGGGCGAGAGCCAGCGCGCCCGGCAGGTCCAAAGGGCAAGGCCGGGCTGTTCCCGGACGCGCCCGGGGCGCGTGGCCCGGCAGCAGCGCCCCAGAGTCCCCGGCGTGCCGGGCGCGCAGCTTGGAGCCGGGCGCGGAGCGCTTACCATGGACCATGGTCTGCGGGAGGCGGGCGTGGTCATGATGACCGCGGCTGCAGCAGGAGCGCGCCCTCACTGCCCATGGTCCCCGCCGGGACCCTGGTCTCCACGGAGGTGGCGGGAGACGGGGCCGCGCGGGCCGCCTCTGCCGCGGGTTCCTCTCACCCACGCCGCGCCCGCTGCTGCATCCATCCCCGGGGGGGCGCGCACTCCGCGGCCCGGCTCGGCGCTGCGCCGGTCCCAGAACTTCCGTCGGCTCCGCGGGCAGCGTACTTTCAGTTTCTACTTGGCGCTGGTTCCATCTGCAGGTTGGATCTCTGGGTTCATCCCTGGGCGCCTGTGCCGCCTGTGCCGCCTCCCCGCGCCGGGCACCTGCGTCCTCCCCCCAGAGCTTCCCGTCCTCCTGGACCAGAACCAGAGGAGGGCGCGAGCGGCCGGAGCTCCCTGGGAGCACCCGGCGAGCCGTCTGAGTCACAGCGATTGGCGGCGCAAGACCTTCCCAGATGACCTCTAACCTCCCGGCCGCGCCAGGCCGCGGGGACCCGAAGGCATCGGCGGCGACTGCGTCCTGCGAGGCCACCGCTGAGCCGCGTGCGCCCCCGCGAGCGCACGCCCCGGAGGAGGCGTCGCGGCTCTTGTGCCGACGTGGGGGGTCGAGCCAAGCCGTCTTGTTGCAAAAAAAGGAAGTGAGGATGACTAAGAAGGTCACGCCCTCAGCCCCCCTGGCCCGACTGAGCAGTCTTGTTCCTCCCGTGGACATGCACCTGCCCAGGTGAGACCTCAAGGAAAAACAACCCTGTGGGTCCACCGGCTGCGGTAAGTGGCATCTTGGGTCGTGAAAACCAAAGCCCCGATCAGGTGCAGGAACTAGAGAGTGGCCCTAACAGTTAATAACTAACTCCAGCCTGCGCCTTTATCTGTGTGGGTCTAAGGAGTTCATTTATTTTTCTCTCCAGGCCTGAATTACTCATATTTAGGTACTTCCTGCTTTCCTTTGGTTTCTGATGGCCTGCAGACCCCGTGCGTAAATGGAGGTAGCGGTGACTTCCCATGGCTGACACTCCTTTAGCGTTTGCTCTGCATTGGTACTGTGTGCTAAGCAGTTTACCTATGTCCTCTCGTGCAAAAATCTGTGAGTTGGACAGTTTTCTTATCTGCACTTCACAGATGTGGGAACAGTAATCTGGCAGAGTTCCCTGAGCTCATTGGTGACCCAGCCTGGACACAACCGGTCCCATCTGGGCTCTGGGGTCCGAGGTGGAACATCCCCGTGTTAGAAGTCGTTGCCAATAAAGTAGAAATCCATGCCAGGAGGGAGACAGGGTCAGGGGTTGCGGGTGTGTGTGTGTGGGAACCTCAGGAAAGGTTTCTGGAGGGTGTGAAGCCTGAATGGAGACCCAACCCGGCGTGAAGCTGGGGTTGGGAGCGTTCCAGACTCCACCGTCCTGTGAACAAAGAGGGAAAGAGAGGAGGGGGACAGAGAAAGAATAATAGTGAAAGACACACTGGCTCAAGCCTGATACTTGGATCCCTGATTCCTCTATGGCCCTCGTTCCCCACGCCCAGTCACTAGGCCAGGCCTATCAGCTCTGCTTCTAAAATAAATCCCGAATCCAGTCTGTCCACTGCGTGAACCGCAGATGGGCGCACCATCAAACCCTGCCATCTAGGGGGTCACCTGGCATTCACGCTTGCCCAGGAGCCCTGCTTCGCTCACAGCAGCAGGCTAGAGGAGTTACACTTGCCACCATCTAGGGACACCCTCTGGCCACTTGCCACTGAATCCCAGGCCTTTAAGACCCTGGGTGACCTAAGCTCTGCTGTCCCCCCAAGCCCCCCTGCCCCCCACCCATGACCCTATCTGGTACCCACCTCACTGTGCTCCAGCCCACTGGCCTGTCTTTCCTGTACCCAGCCCAGCTGCCTTCCCTTCGCACAAGATCTAGCCCAGAGGCCTTCAGACAATTGCTGAGTGACAGAACGATAGAGGACAACCCGGTGAGGGTGCATGCCCGAGAACAGGTGTGAAAGAGAAAGTAAGTGAGGGCCAAGGGTCATGGAAGGAAAAAGGGAGTGAACAAGGGAAGCAAACGAGAGCAGGAGATAGAATGGGGTGGGCCAAGCCAAGTGCAGCCCTGCGACTGGAGTGGAGACCCACGTGGGGAAGCTGCAGCGACTTTCAAAAGGGAGTTCTGGGGGTGGGGAGCCGGGAGGGCTCAGTGCGTTAAGTGCTCGCTTTGCAGCCCTGGGCACCCAGGATCGAACCCCGGCCCTGGCCCTTGCGGACCCATATGCTAAACTGGGGTGTGCTTCCCATGTGGGAGGCCCCCAGTTCAGTACTCACCCCCCACCCCCGGTTTGGCCCCTGGATTGAGGGGGCATGTCTCCCATGGAGGAGGCCCCCAGCCCAGTTCCTGCCCTGCACGGCCCCCGCCCACCTGTGTGGAATGAAACCATGTTGAAAACTGATGACGTACAACTATGGAGACTGCTCTGTGCCCTCCCCCTCCTCTCTGTCTCTCTCTGTCTCTGTCCCTCTGTCAAAGCAATAAAATAAATCTTAAAATAAAAGGAAGGAGAACTCTGTAGCTGAACACACTTCCCTTGCTTATATACCTAAAATCCCCGACAGCGGCACTGAGGTACAGACATTGCACGTTGCCTCCGCATTTTTTTTGTTTGTTCGTTTTTTACTTTTCGAGGACAAATGGAGCATCCAGCAATAATGTCCTCAAGAGGGAATTTGTCTTCCTTTTCCATGCAATCACCATGACACCTGGCAGAATAGGGGCGCGTGCATACAGGGACTCTGGCAAACTCCAGGAGAGATGGGGATTCCTCCCTGGGCTCCAACCCCAGATGTGAAGAGTAACTCTTAAGAAAATAGCTCATAAAGGGTTTGGACGTTTTTATTGTTCGATGCAAATGTGCACATTCTTGCTACATCAAGTCATCACAGTTCTGTCTATGAGAGAATTCATGCCATTCAAGGGAAGAACTTTCAAAGCAAAGTCTTAAATTAGTGGTTGACATTTTGATAGACCGAACATTATTTTTCATAAGGTAGATGGACCAAGACAAAATGTCCCATGAGTTATTACACGCAGATGTTTTATAATTAGAGAAATGGAGTGGTTACTGTCATATTTACTCCTAGACTCAATGACTTGTACAGAAAAGTCCACAGGAAAATGAAAGAATTTCAAGTTTACGAATTATAGCCAGTAAATATTAAGAGGGACGACAACATTCTCAGAATGTTTAATACAATATAATTTTTAAAAGCTGAAATGAGATAATCTTCTCATTGTTGAAGTTGAAAGTCAACTTCAAACAAGAATTGTTAAAGGCTAACCAATGTGCTGTCAGATGTTCTCTACAATCTTCAGTCAAAATAGCCAGTTGTTGTAACCTGAAAATATTTTCTTAATTAATTATCTAAACTATGTTTAGCCAACTTCATAGGACTGTTCTTTCTAGTCTGAGATTTTTCTATCTCTAGATATTTTCTGAAATTCCTATGACTTAATTTTCCAGGCATAATATTCAACATATTTCTCACACACACACACAAATTCAACTTTTTAATGGCCATGTAGTCGCATAGGGACCTGTCCTTAGAAGGGTTCTATTTTTGGTTTAAGGCTCTGCTATCCCTATTGTGAAATTCTCAAATATTTTAAGATTTTCACTTTTCACTGGGCCCACACAAATTTCGTAACCGGGGAGGTACACACACATTAAACTCTGCATTGTGGGTAGCAGTGCATGTCTTCAAGGCATTTCAGTCTGATGGGCAAAACAGATATTGAATGTGTCATTTCAAAGTTACATAAATATTTTGAAAAAGGAAAGGATGAAATGTAATTCCAAACCAGGGATTTAAGGTAATCTAGAGTCCAGACCCATTTTAAAAATTAGTGAAACTAGGTCCCCAAAATATTAATTTACCTGTCCAATGGGAAATAGCTATGAACAGATAGACTATCATTTAAATCAGATCGAAAAAATAATAATAAATTAATTAATTAATTAAATAAATCAGATCGGTCTGATTTTCAATCCCGAGCTTGAGGATGAATTTTGTTCTATCAAATGACTACTGAGCATCTCTTTACACGGTCATGTTTTCTCTTGTTGTTTTCCTAAATAAACCACACATTTCCCATAATGCTAAACTAAAGTTGCTAATATTTCATTCAGAATTGTTCAATTATATTCATAACTGGCAAATGCTTCTTCGTATCATATGCAACAGAGCTCGGGTTATTTTTGTCCCATTTTCTTAGCTTCAGAAAGGGGTTTGAGAACTCTGTTGTTTTCTAAAACCTGCAGCTACTTCAGCATTATAGGAGCTATTTGTTTCTGGATGGTTGACCAGAATTCAACAATCAGACATGCTTAATTTCATGGGATGAAGACCAGGGATAAGAGGAGACGTCCAGTTTGCAGCATTGTAAGAGGGAAAATAAAAAGGGTTCTTTTAAAGACTCCATCAAAATGTCCAATCAGAAGATCAGGAGCCCCAGTCGAAGTGTGTATGTCAGTATATTGGTGACTAAGGAGCCATGGAAATGAATGAAATTACTCAGCCTGCAACTTAGAAGAGGAGAGAGAGCTAATGCTGGGATGAACATTGAGACATGAACGCCAAGGGAAGGTGGAGCAACGGGAGCCCATCAACAAAACGACGAACCGTGGGCAGCAAAGTGGGAGAGGCTGAATCCGTGTCCCAGAAAGCAGAGGCTGTCATCATTATGTAGTCATGATTTCCAGCTCCCACAAAGAGACTGAACAAGATGAAGATTAAAATGTGTGCCCACTGAATTGGGCAGAGGAGAAGTCCCGTCTGTCCTCCCAACAACAGTTTGAGAAAAGTGTAGGTAGAAGCAATATTCCAGTTGGCAGTGGTATAAGTGAAGATGCAAGGAGAGGAGACAACTATAAAGATGTCTGGTAAAGATAAAGGCATATGGGTAACGGCTGGGAAGGCATGCATATCAAAAGGGACGTTTCTATTTTAATGTATGAGAGGTACTAGAGTGAACTTATATACTAACTGATAAAATTAAGTTCTTCTGAAGAAGTAGGAAAGGATGGAAATAAGAAACTCAAGATATCCAATTTATTTTTCTCTTACGCTCCCTTCCTTTCTCTCTCCTCTTTCATTTCAGTCCTTAAATTCTGCAATTTTAAAGAACCAGAATCCAATCTGGTGCCTAAATTTATGTTCCTTATTGAAATGCTCCCTATAACACTCTCTTGTCTACTTCTGGATTGAGTATTGGCTAGCCAACGAGAAAAACCTTTCCCAAATTGCCTTGCTGAGGGAACAACTGTAGGTTACACACATGTGGTTTGTATTATCCAATCCTTTTGTACATGAATGGATATGTGAGGTATCTTATATACTAAATTTTGGAGAGATTATGCTTTTCACCACCACCTTGATAGACGACAAAGGAGGAGGCTACCTCTGTGACAGGTTTTCTTTATGCAAATTATTGGGAGAAAATGGAAAAATGTATTTTTTTATTGCCCTAAATTCTCTGGACAGATTCCCCTTGTACCTTCCAGTTACTATGTGAAGATGTTGAGTTGTTGTTATAAGCTCTCAGACAACCAGGATAGTGTCTTGTTCAACTTGAAATTCTCTGAAGTCAACAGAATTCCTTTCAAGATTCAGATTCTACCCAAGTGTAACTTGTAGAAAAGGGAAAACGCAGAATGCACACAGGTCCCGACCTGTTCTCACAGAGAAGCTGTGTTTTGGGAGAAGCTGTGATAACACCCAGGAATGTTCTAATATCTACTACTGGTTGACCTTGATATACCTTAGGCTCTGGTAAGCTTGTCAGAATTCTCCTACTGAAGAGATCCAGACTTCTTTTTCATAGGAGGGCTTCGTGACCTTTTTTTTTTTTTAAGTAATTCTTTTTTTTTTTTTTTATCTTTTCACATTTATAGAGAGAAATTATCTTTTTGTCTTCAGTGCATATTTATTTCCATTTTACTTTTTGACAGATAGAGAGAGAGACAGAGACAGAGACAGTTAGAGAACCAAACTGTGGGAACTCCCCAGCTCAGCATGTGGGTCCTGCCTGGGCCGGAGCCGGGATTCGATCCTCGGTCCTCATGGCCTCAAAGCGAGCGCTCAACCCGCTGAGCCGTCCCGGCTTTCCCCCGTGACCTTTTTAAATGTTGTAATTGTTACATTAGAGAATTAGTCCTCTCTGCTTCTCCTTCCAACAAACCAGCTTAGTTTCAGCACACTGTCATTGCCATGAACTGAGACTGGCCTCTCAGGACATCCATTAGCTCGTATATGACATTGAATGATTAAGCAGGTTGTAAAAGTAATGAGGTCGATAAGCAGTCATCTAAAGAGATCTTGTTCTTGCCTGAGAAACTCGTCTATCAGTCATGGCTCTGGGCCAAGACTGTGTCCATGAACTGGCAGCTCACAAGCAGAGAACTCCCATTAGCACGCTTGCCTAAGATTTTAATATCGTCACTGGCACTGACAGACAGACCTCAAGGAGAAGAGCGCACAAATAGGTGTTTTCAAGAGCTGAAAAGGTGAGCTATGAGTTGGGAAAGCACACACAGCCCAGTTCAACACATGGGTTCGCACAGGCCCAGGCCAGGATTCGATCCTCGGTCCCCTGGGCTTGAGGGCGAGCACTTAACCAGCTGAGTCACACCGGCTTCCCCACAGTCATATATTTGAACAATCAATCCACTATTATGATTTCATCATGGAATTCTGATATCAACAGTGATATCTAGACTATTTGGCTATGTTAAAAAAAGTGGCTTAAAGGATCCTCGGACCTCATATAATCTAGATACAAAAACACTATAAAGATGAAACAAGAATGTTTTTGAAACGGTCTTCAGATGGGTTTAATGTCAACCAAATACACGTATTTATGTGTGTTCCGTGTATACTGTCACTGACAAATAGATATAAGGAAATAGTAAAGTAAAAGGGAAGAGAATTGAGTTCAATATAAAATGTCAAACATTTGTTATGTAACCATTTCTATCGATAATACTACTAAACTGAAAATATCATGTTAGTTGTAAGATCTGCTTTAGTGATTTTATTCTCTTCCTGTTCTTCCAAAAAGTAAACAAACAAAATAAACCATTTGAAATTGATGAGATTGGCTCCAGAAAGTATTCCAGAATCACTTGTTTTTATCTGCAACATTTGATTTATGAGACTTTTTTGGTTGTATCAATATTTGTGATGACTAATAGTGGTTTCTAGGCAGCATGGTAAATAGAATTTTGTAAGTATGTGTTTTGGCAGATGGAAGGTGATGTTGCATAAACTGAGACCATAAAATATGTTTTATAAAGAAGTGTAGATGTTGGTTTTGCTGTTGACTTTGAAGTTTATTTGTATTTTGGAATTATTAATTTAAAAAATATTTTATCAGAATTGCTTGGGCAATCATTTTATAATCTTCATATCACAATAACTGATCAAAAGATATTTGCATTGATTTGTAATTAATTTGGTCAACCTCTTCCATATTGTTCTATACATCTTAAATACTTTCAAAATATGAAATGCCACTTATAATTTATTATATTTTAGTAGTGCTGATTGGGCAAGGGCAAGTGCAAGAAGAAACTCCTTTCTAACACTATTGATGTTGAAATAGACACCCATTGAACAACATCAGTATCTGTATACTATATATCTTGATTACTAATGCAAAGTATTATGAATATTTTAACACTCTGGATGTTTTATTTCTGGGTAAATGTTGTTTGAGGTAAGACACATGTGCATTGAAGGTCTGGGAGATGTGGCAGGGCTGAAAGGGGGACAGGAATAGCCCGTGAGGGGGAAGAAAATCAGGAGCTTGTCTTGCAACCAAGTAGTCATTTTCAGTGCATCCGGTCGATTAGAGAAGGTGAAGACTGAGTACCGAGCAGTGGGCTTAGTCCTGTGCAGATGGCTGGGGACTTCGATTCGAGCCCGGCTCGGCAGAGTGGCAGACAGGAGAAGGCAGGGAGACGGGGGATGGATAGCAAGTAGAAGGAGCAGCTGCAGGGCGCAATCTGGAAGGAGAAACGGTGTCGAGATCATTGAAGGTGTGCGCTTCTTTTTTCTTTAATTTCATAAGAAAAATAACCAAGGGCTTGAGTGCTAAGGGAAATGATCCAGTATTGAGTGGGGTAGGGAGGATGGAGGGAAAGAAGAGAGATTTGGGGGGCTGTGTCCCCGAAGAGGCTGAATGTGACCGAGTGCCTCGCTAACAGGGGTTGCCTTAGACATGGATACAGGCAGTTCATCTATAGAAATAGGAGAATAAGAGCCAATATGGGCAAATGTGACGGTGAGAGCCTGTGAGGGTGTTGTGGAAATGCTGCAGTCTTTTCGGCAAAGTAGGAAGCATTAGTAGAGAGGCAAGCTAGGAGAGGTGTTTGGGGTCGAGAGAGAGAGAGACATTTCTGAAGAGTCACTTAGGAGCGTGGATTAGATTGTCATAATGTGCAAGTATGTGGGGTGGGTGGGGGTGTCCTAACCATCATAGCACAGGGCAGTCTCTGCAACGCTGGCTGGGGTCCCACCCTGAGTCTGTCTGGGCTTCAGCCTCTTTGGCCTGGGAGGAGACCGGTAATTTTGCTCCCTTTCCTTTGCTTGCACAGCTTCCTGTCCTAGGCACTAGCTGTTTGCACTTTGCACCTTATTTCACTATTATAGTAGCGATTAACGTTGACTGGGGTGGCTACATTGGCTAAACTTAGGATTTCAGACTCACTTTAAAAGAAGGATTGCTTGTTCCTCGAATCAAGTTTGTGGATTGGGGTGGTGGACACGTGATTATACGTTAGCACAACCACTTTGTTAATGACACAATAGCTAACCTCCAGCCATAAAAACCTTGAGGTCTGCTTAAAGACGTTCACAAACAGGCCAGGAGGACATGTATTTTGGTGACTGGATGCGTCACCTTTGTGTCTGTTCTTAGATGGACAGGAAGGAAGGTAGAGGAGCCATTGAAGAGGAAAGCGTTTTCCCATTTTTAGTTTTATGAACTTACAGCAGAAAGTAAGCATCTCGTGGCTGTGGCAGAGGGTCAGGCGCAGAGGAGAAAAGACATGTGAGGATTGTGGATGCGGGGCTGGCTCACCTGGATCCTTCTGTCTCCACCCATAAGTTTTGACGCTGCACTGAAACTATTAGTGTGAATTGAATGACGTGTTTTATTAATACTCCCAAATCTATGTTACCTTAAACAAAGACCGTTTCTAATGAAGACATTATTATTCATGTAACAGAGAGTGAAGTGGATAAGGAAATTAGATAAAAGTAAAGGAAATGCGGAGTCAAAGCCAGAAGTCCTGGGTGTTAATCCTTGTTGTATCATTGACGAGAAACCTTAAACAAATCCTGCGAACGGTGAGGCCCTAAATTTCCTATTTGAAGACCAGGGCTTGAGGGAGACATTTTCTACAGACTCTTCTAGTACTGAAATACAATAAATAAAACAGAATAAAATGATAAATAAATAAAAATAATTTAAAAATACTCCTATGAAGAAGTATTCATACATCATCCATTAAAACATAATGGAGGGGAAGCCGGGATGGCTCAGTGGGTGAAGCGCTCACTTTGCAGCCTCGGGGACCGAGGATCAAATCCCAGCCCCAGCCTGTGTAGACCCATATGCTAAACTGGGGAGTGCCCCCAGTTTGGTTCTCACCAGAGTGTGATCCTGGCCCAGTTCCTGCCCTGTGCAGCCCCGCCCACCTGTGGAAAGAAACTATGTACAATGATCTGCAACTATGGAGACTGTTCTGGGTCCTCCCCCTTCTCTCTCTCTCTCTCTCTCTCTCTCTCTCTCTCTCTCTCTCTCTCTCTTTCTCTCTGTCAAAAACAATACAAAATATATCTTAAAAAAAACATACGGTAATGGTAAAATTTGTTGTATTTTATTTTTCAATTTGTAAAGAAAATAGTTCTTTGTTATTCATAATAAAATTAATATGCATTTTTTTAAGCTATGTTTAGAAATTTTGAAAAGAAGTAAAAAAAAAAAAGAAAAAAGCACAGGTAATCCCATCTTTCACATGTTGACGTCTGTAGGGCTACTGAATAACACTTACTATTGTAAATAGAGTATAATCTATTTATTTTCTTCTATGTACTTATTTACTGATACAGAGAATTAACATTGAAAACTATAAACTTTGGTTTTTTTGCACAGAATGAGCTGAGGCAGGTACCCTTTTTCCCTGAAAATAAGACAGCGTCTTACCCTGTTTCCCTGAAAATAAGACAGTGTCTTATATTAATTTTTGCTCCCAAAGATGCGCTAGGTCTTATTTTCGGGGGGATGCCTTATACGTATTTCAGCAAGAGGCAAAACTGTAAGTAGGTCTTATTTTCGGGGGATGTCTTACTTTCGGGGAAACACAGTAGGCAAAGAGCTGTGGCCACAAGACTTTGCTTTGGTGTATTTTGCTCTTTGTATGTGATGGGAAAATGCACTATAAATTAGTTCTGGACTCTTGTGTGAGTTCCCGTGTGTGAATTGGGGGTGATGGGGGAGGGATTGAGGGAGGAGTTCTGTGTGTGTCCTCACTGAGGGTCTGAAAGAGGACCTCTTTTTTTTTCCTGGATCCTTCCCCTACTTTAGCCAGCCCGGTGTCATGGACCGAATGTTTGTGTTCCCCCAAATTCGCATGTTGAACTCCCCATGTGATGATAGGTGCAGGCGGGCCTTACATTCAGATGCAGTCATGAGCGTGGGGCCTTCCTGGTGCAGTGAATGCCTGCAGAAGAGGAAGAGGAAGCATATGCCCCGAGCAAGAACCACCTGAGCCCACGGGAGCAGGTGGCCATGTGTTGGTCAGGAAGAAAGCATTCATGACATCCACTCCACCTGACCTCGGTCTTCCAGCTTCCGTACCGTGAGAGAGTACATGCCTGCCTGCCGCTTCAGCCCCCCAGTCTGCAGGTCCTTGTTACAGAAGCCCAAGAAGATTAAGACCGGGGTGCGGAGTCCGGGTGGAGAGGAGGTGTAGGGCTTCCGGGCTTTTGTTTGGGAAGGCCGCGTGTGTCCTGCGTAACCACATGGGCGCTCGTGGAAATTGCTCACCCTTGCTTCTAGAGGTTCTAGAGTATTAAGAATGCCTTCCCTGCTACTTGGTTGATGAAAGTATGCTGCATTTAAGAGGACTGTCACCATTAAACAAACGGGAACACTGTGCTGGGGAACGGCTGCTTATTTTCCACATTTGCTGAGCCTTGTCTGGGGCAGAAAGAACCAGGTTCCACCTGCAGCCTCCCGCACCCCAGGTCCTGTGCTCCTATGAGTGACAGGCAGAAGGGGCTCTCGCTTCTGCTCTGAAAGCTGCACGTGTTTAGGAAGGGAAGTTGCACATCAACTTTTGATGTTTTTTTTTTCTTCACACTGATTCACATTGACTGTATTTGGTTGTCATTCCAGCCAAAGATCAGAGATTATATCGTTGGCAGTATTTACTAGTTTCAGAACTGATAAACGCTTTCTTGCTCATCTTTATTTCCTTTGGATGATATCTGTCAGTTTTCAAGAGGAGGTCTTTTATAAGGGTTCTCATAAGGTATTGCCTTTTTTTTTCCCCCCCTTTCAAATAAAAACAAATGAATCAAACACCCCTAAGGCCTGGGTGATTTGAATCAGGAGATAGTTAACATCTCCAGGAGCAGTGACAGTGTGTTCCTTAGCACCCAAATCCATGTTGTGATCCTAGGAGTTCCATGTTTCCAGGGTCAAGTACATGTGAATAACATACGTGACACAGAAGTCGCCGTGGTTCTTGACTGAAGGGCTTTTCAGCATCAGCAGTATGCGAAAGGGCGTTACAAGTTTCTGAGACGGACAACATAATAGGCAGTGTTTCCAGGATTTATTTACATTCTGTTTTCTTTTTCCTATAAAGCACCACAGGGGAATGATAACATTGTATTGCAGTCTTCTTAAAATAAAGGGTGTCCCAAAATTCACGCAAGAAGTAATTTTGATAGAAAACACAGGTTTATGATTAAAAATTGTACATTTTCATTGCTCAACAATGAAAATGCGCTGTTCTTTCGTGGAGCGCTCCATTTTTAATAACCCTGAACTGTCAGCTGTCATGCTGTCTTTTTTGTGTTGGCAACACTTTACCTCACAAATGACGCAAAATTCAAATCTTGTGTGAATTTGGGGACACCCTTTACTAGTATAACAGCACTGTTTCCTAATTGTGAGTGGAAAAGTTAACCGTAAAGAAAACTAGTTGCAAGACTTGCAAACTTCATCATGAAACCATCACTCCAACCCTCCTTCTTCCTTCCCTCCATCCACGCAGCAAATGTTTAAATGCCTCTCTGGGACCCACAGGACCGCTTGCTTGTTTCATCGTATCATACGTATTTGAAAGGAACTTCAATACGAGGGAAATAATAGGTTCCAGGATCATTGTGTGAAGTGAATGAAACACTGTTTGTGAAGTGCTAGAAAAATCCCAGTGCCCGACCATGAAGCCTACAGACCAACATTTTCCGAACACGTCCGTGAACACACCGGTGTGTTGAAGTTCACTGTGAAGGATGTGGCAAGCTCCCGATATTTGCGAGTTGGGGAGAGTATATTGTTTTCTTTTTCATGATCCATGCTGTGCTCCGGGCTATGCGTATAGCGATGTCATCGTCACTTGTTGGACAGCTGTGACTTCTGGTGTGACAGCGGGGCAGGGGGAGAGTCCTAGCTCAGCTTTTGAAAGTTGCCTTGTGGGTGGAAGACTTCTGCTGTAGTTTTGTGGCATGTGCGGGGCCACATAGAGGCCAGGACCGAAGAGGCAGACCCCGTGCCTTGAAAGGAAGACATTTGTCATTTTGGTGAAGGAGGGTCAGCCCCTCAGTGCGTGATGCTGAAGTCGCTGAGACCCGACGTTAATCCCGTGCACGGTGAGGCTTCATGGCCCGGAATGACTCACTTCACAGGCACTGAGCTCACTTCACAGGCTCTTAGCAGAAACCTGGTCTGGGAGAAAGTCTGAAGCTCCTGCAAATCGTCCTTCGAACGACACAGATGAGGACCTGCTTGTGGCTACCGCGAGTTTGCTATGCATCACATAGGACGGTTTCTCGGGAGAGTTTTTATTGGCAGATGGTGCTCCCAGAAGCCAGCAGATCCCTCTGCCGCCTCCGGTTTTCCTCCTGGCGGTTGCGGCGTTTTGTCAAGGGGAGGAGGGAGGCGCTGACTGGAGCTAATGATGGTCAGGGCAGATGAAATCAAAGCTGGCTGGACTAGCCTAGTGAGGAGAAGCCAAACTCAGCATTTCCAGGGAAAAGGCACGCGCTGGCTTTTCTGCTTTGTTACAACGTGCCAGGCTCTGTGATTAAGGGCCAGACGCGTTCCGCCCTTCTGCTAACCTGAGGGCATCTCGCATCAAGCACAAGCCCATTGTCCCTGCCGGTCACTGCTCCCGGGTGACATGGAACAGCCCCTCTGGGGCAGCTTTCCTGAGGGCCTGGCTTGCGCTCTTGCATCCAGCACCCAAAAGTGGCCTTGCGCTCTGCTTCTCCGCACTGAATCAGCCCTCATTGATCTTGATTGGCGTATAAAAGCCATCAAAAGGAGGGCAGGGTCTTGTTGTGTATTCAGGCTTCCTTTTTGGAAAGTAGGTTGCCAACAAAGCACCATGTACCTGCGTCTCCTGAGTGCTACTGAGTGTGCAGTGAACTTGCTGCCGGGGTGTCTAACTCCCAATGGATGCTTTAGAACTCGGTGCGTGTTGTAGAAACAACCTTAGCCCTGGTGTTCAGCACCTCGGGAAGACCCACACATCCGACTGCATCTGTTATGTCTCCAACATCGCTACTGTGTTCGTGGAAAAGTGCAAAGCCGTTGTGGTTGACACGGGGCGAGTGTGTTTATAGCGTCTACACGGTGCTTCCACACCGGGTCTCAGTGTTGTTGCTGCAGATGGTTTAGGGTTACACGCTTTTAGAGAGAGGTTCCCTCAGAGGCTCGGGGCTTGTTGGAAGCTGCAGGGGGAGCCGTGCAGGGCTTGGGGACATGAGCAGTCCTGTGGGGGCGGCAGCTGTCATTCCTGACCCCGGGTGTGCATGCCAAACTGTGCAGCGCTCTGGGTGGGGCACGGCTGGTGTGAATCATTTGCGGTTGGAAAGCTGGAGGCCGGGTGGTTGGCGTGTCTTCCCTGCAGAGCCAAGCCTTGGAGGCAGGCCCCGCATCACAAGATACAGGCACACATGGGGAGGGCCTGACAGGACTTACAGGCCATCTGGGAGGCTTCCGGGTCCAGAGGGAAACCACGGCCATGAGGCTGAGGAGGAGGGCAGGCCAGGGGTGGGAATCAGCCTGCCAGGGACCAGTCTGGCCCAGTGCTCAAGCAGATCAGCCTCCTGGTGTCACTGAGACCAGCTGTCCCCAAGAAGAGCGTCCTGAAGATAAGACCTGGCCCAGGGGGAGGCCGGGGGCTGTCTCCGGGAGATTCCAGGGTGAAGAAAAGCATCACTTACTCCCCGAGGCTCAGGACCAACCAAGAAACTGAGGTTGCGTGTGGGAGTCAAGGGAGGCTGAGGGCCTGGGGCCTCTGACTTTACTTCTGTGGCCACCACCACTCTCTTTCCAGCTCTTCATGAGGAAGGGAGGTGGTGACGTGTCCTCTACAACAATGTGGGGCAGGAAGACACAGGAGGTTGGAAAGAAAACCAAGGAGCCCTGAACAAGAGGGAAGCAGGTGTCCTGTGCCTGTTTCTCTTGCATTTACAACTGGACCACCTGGATTCTTCCAAATGTCTGGGGCTTGTTCCTGAATGTTGCTGTCAAAGCCACTGGGTGTGAGACCCAGCTATTGTTGTTTTATCTTGAAAAATTCTCTGGTGGTTGTAATAGGCAGCCAGGGTTACGTTCTAGTGACTTCCAGGCCGTTACAAAGGCGTGTAAGGATTGACATTGGGCACAAGTAGTGCTTGTGTTATATATAGTGTGTAAAACGGTGGGGAACCATTTATATAGCTTCGTGTGTGTGTGTGTGTGTGTGTGTGTGTGTGTGTGTGTGTGTGTGTGTGTGTGGACATGAATCCTCTTATTAGTTGTTGACTTAGCCACTGCATTTGCATGAATTCTGTTGGGAAGCTTTCCCCAGAGTATGCTCTGTGGAGTTGGATGTCCATAGGCCGGTGTAGATGGCACGAAACACCTTCCCTTTCCGCCTGAAAGTTTGCCAACTTCCCACCCCGGCGTGATGCTTGATCTCAGGTGTGCTCTTAAATTCACAAATAGCCCTGAGGATTGCTCTCCTGTTGTTCACTTACTAGCTCCAGGAGGTTCCAAGGAAGGGGGAATCGAGGTAAATGCGACCTTGTGACACAGGTGGGCATTCTTGCCCTTTCACTGTGATTACCCTA
The DNA here is from genome assembly GCA_004027555.1 of Craseonycteris thonglongyai. Classification (NCBI taxonomy): domain Eukaryota; kingdom Metazoa; phylum Chordata; class Mammalia; order Chiroptera; family Craseonycteridae; genus Craseonycteris; species Craseonycteris thonglongyai. The sequence goes on along the minus strand of PVKE010002369.1, from coordinate 41,898 downwards.
GAAATGGCCCCGGGCTGCAGAAAGATGGAAGTGAAGCAGACACATAAGCACTTATGAAGCAGGGGACGAAGGCCTCTTCCTCACCGAGAATGTCTGGTGATTTCTGAGAGTTCTCACCTGCCTGAGGCTTCTCTTATAAACCTGAGGGTGGGGTGGGGAAATTATTTTGTTCTTCCATATTTAAGACTACCCCCCTCCAAATCTTATTTATTTTTATTATTAATTTTTTTTCAGTTTTTAAAGTATTGATAATAACAATTCATTTCAATCCGGTCCAGAGGTGGAGATGAATGTGACTTTTTTTTTTTTTCTTTTTTTAATGGTGGCCCTGAGAGAAAGGGAGCACAGGGACTTTGGTGACAGCTGGAGTGACAGGGAGGAGGGGGTGGCTTTTCGATCCCTGGGAGATTTCCCAGGAATCAGTACCCCTGTCTGACTTCCCCTCTACTTCCAGAACAGCCACCTGCCAACCCGGGGAATGCCGTTTGCGTCCTCAGCCCAGAAAATGGATTTGATGAAGAACACTGCCGAGAGCAGGGACTTCTGAGGCTCCTATCACTTCAGTGACAGGGAACAGTCCGCTCCACAGCCCTGTGGCCCAGAACTCAGTGCGGGCTTTCCTGGCACTCCCTACGGGACACTGGGGACACTCCTAGCTCCTCAGTATCCAGCGGACAGGAGCAGGGAGCTGAGGAAGGGCTGTCAAACAAATCCTGTTCTCTTACGAGAGATGAGGGAAGAGTGGAGGAGAAAGAAATCCTCTACCAAGCAGACCCTTCACGTAATAACACCTCCCAGTAAGGCAGCGATGGCTTTGCTCTGGGTGTGTGCACACATGCACGTAAATAGAATAAAGTTGCGGACACAGCATATTTGGAGATAGCCAGGGAAGAGCTACTTGTGTCCTTACTGTCGCCGATGCTGCGTTCGTTGCTATTTAAGCACTTTGGAAGTTGGGGTACTGTGTGTGAACCCCAGTATGTTTCTTATTTTCCATGTTCTTAATGCCTTCTGGAATCTTGTTCGTTTTTGAATTTTGTGCTTTTTAGACAATGTGTGATCGTTTTGCCGTCTCTGCTTGTTTACATCCGGCTTGTGGCTGTCACCCAGGTCTGAGTTCAGTCGAATCTTTCTTCTTCTTCTACTCTTCCTCATCCTTCTTCATCATCGTCACCAATAACCCGGATAGGTGCCCCATCTTACACATCAAAAAACTTTCAGGAGATGCTGCGATAGCTCAGCAGTTGAGCATTTGCCTCACAATCGTGAGGTCTAAAGTTTGAGTCCCGGCCCCGGCCCGTGCAAACCCCATGTGCTGAATGAACTGTGGTGCAACTGGTAACTGCTGGGAGGGCTCCGTGGCGAAGGCTCTCACCTCCCACGTGGGAGGCCTAAGTGCGGTTCCCACCCCGCATGACCCCACACCCACCTGTGTGCAATGAAACCACGTCACAACTAATGATGCACAACTATGGAGACTGACCCCACTTCTCTCTCTCTCTACCTCTCTCACTCACACCTTGTCTCAAAAAAAATAAAATAAAATTTTAGAAAATAAATGAACAAATACATAAACAAATAGGTAAACTTTCAGATTCTATAGAAAGTTATTCTCTATAGATCTTAGCTTCTTCGCCTTTGGTTTAGCATTACTAAATATAAAAAGGATATTTTATTCAGCCACCAGAGGGAGTCCCCTAATCTTTGAATCCTTCAAGGCAACAACAGTGAAGTCAATAAATAGGGCAGTTCATGAGTGATGATGGAAACTAAAAATTCCATCAGCTGCGTGTCACGGAATGTGCGCTCCCATATTGGGCCTTTTGTACATAAAGTGCCTGAACTCTTGTCCTGCTACAGTTGCCACTTCATTTTAATTAACACTTAATAAATCAGAGTCGATGTTTTATTTCCCCCGGAGGAGAGTGAACTATGGAATGGGACAGGCACCCATCCAACTTTTTCCTGCAGACAGATCTGGCCCCTCACAGCCTCTTTCTCTGCCGAGTCCTGACTCTCCCAGAAAAACCTGCCTTACAATCGTCAGCCTTCTTACCAGCAAGCCTGCGGGACCCTGGGCTCTGTCCGTTGCTGGGTGTCTTTTGTTAGAACGATGATTTGGGCATAGGAGCCATTCTTGGGAGCTCTCAGTTGTTCCCCTCTTAGCTCTGTACCCGACTTTACACCTCCTCCAAGTTTCCTCACACGGTCACTCCTTGCACCCTTTTGTGGCTGTGGAAACGGTTGGTCGCAGAGGTCAGCACATGACCGATGGCCGTGGAGCGGATGAGTGAGGCCGGGCGTGGGCCCCGGGCTCCTCACTGTCCCCACCCACGTGGTTTCTCCAGTGCTTCCCAGGCCTGTGGCTGGCCTAGCTCTTCCCGCACGGACTTCAAATCCAGTGCTTGAATCCCCGTGTCTGAGTGGAAGTCACGGCGTTTCACCACCGTAACGACGATGCTGTCTCCACAGCAAACTAAACGGGAACGTGGAGAGTGGCTGAGTGCGCACCTTCGGGGTCCGCGTCGATCTATTCTTCCTTCCTCGCCTCCTTTAACCTCTTGGTGCCTCCAGCCTGCGGGCCAATATAGTCCATGTCCCCACAGAAGTTGTAATAAAAATGCTGCCTGAATATTCACATTTGGAACCCAAAAAATAGTCCCGGTGATGTTATCATAACTCTGCGTTTTATCTAGGTCTACACAGCAGGCTCTCAGGTAACCAGCACCCCTGGGGATGGGTAGATGCTGGATAAATGTAAGTAGACTCTCCGTTAACCAGAACTCATGTGACTGACACACACACACCAAAGAGGGGTTTTTTGCTGGTTGCTTGAGTTCCGATTAATGAAGAGCCTACTCTACCTCTCTGTGGATAATTTTAAAACTACTTGTTACTAAAGTAAAATGTTAAATACATAAAGTCTTCATTTTGACTTACATTTTGTGAAATTTATGGGGGTGACATTGGTTGGTAACAATTACATAGGTCCCAGGTGTGCAATTCTACATGACACTGTCTTTGTGTCGCGTTGTGTGCTCACCACCCAGAGTCAGCTCTCCGTCACCATAGATTGGGCTCCCCCTCCCTCCTCTGCCACCCCACTCCCCTGCTCCCCTCAAGTAACCACTGAACTACTAACTATGACTTACTTGTTCTCCAAAAAGCGCAGCCACTCTCTAACGAATACGTGTGTGACAGGACTATGGGCTTCCACATGCTGACCGAGCTCCTCACGTGTCTCCAAACGTAAAAGGCTTCCTGAGCCATAGCGTGGTCTCCCCGACGCCCAGGACACGGGCCCGAGGTCCACCTGCGAGTATTTCCTGGACCAGCCTTTTGGCTGCTGCTGTCACAGGCACACGGGAAACACGTCACCATCAGGCCCTGCAATAGTCTAGGTCCCTTAGACGCGAGTTTGTTTTTCCCTCCCCTAGACCTCCATTGGCCCTGCCACGCCTCCCTGAAAAGCCACAGCGCTGGTTTCATGCTGAAAGACAGGGGTCCTCCTCACACACATCTGCATCTTGCCTCAGTACGTACCTCTGACCACGGCCTCCTCAGCCTACCACAGGGGCAGATGCCAAGGCATACCATGCTCATGGAAGCGAGTCTCAGGGACAAGCAGGGCGCTGCAGAAATGTGAAAAGAATTTGCTGCCACCTTGAATAACGCCTCCCCTAAGACGGAGCTGATGTCACTTACTTAAAAATAAACCACTCTTCGCTATTGCTGAAGACAGGTGACCATAGGTTTCAAACTGGAGTGATTTCACATTTGTCTGCAGAAAAACACTTCGAGAGAGTAGTCTCTTTTTTACCCTTTAATTTCCAGTTTAATATTTCTATGAATATATGTCACTTCACATGTTATAATTCCCCACAGAAAGAGTCAAGAAGATAAAATCACTGCCACAGAAAAAAATAACAGTTGCCTATTAAAGGGTTCAGATCATTTTGATCTTTTAGACGCGTTTTACCTTCTAGACAGAGCCCGGTATTATTCCACGGATGATATGTGGTAGGCATTCCATGGATATGCGTCATCTGCTTTTATGCCTAAGAGTTTCTTGTTTTGTGCTTGGTGGTACCAAGTCTTAAGAGGCTGGGTCCTAACTCCTGTGAAGACCGAATGTCTGATTCAGAAGTGTATGAGAATGTGGAAGGATGGGGGTGGGAAATAAAGTCATTTTCATGACCCAAATCAGGAGGTGATTGAAGAAGCCAAAGCAAACTTCTAGCCTGGAAGGGACACAACATTTGAATTGCTTTTTTCTTTTTCAAACATAAGGTTTCGGGCTCCACCAGTAGAATGACAGAGATGCAGGGTTTGCTCCTGGTGGGGGCAGGGTGAGCCAAGCAGAGGGTCCACAGCAGGGAGGATGGCTCCCAGGCAGGGGGACCCGTGTAGTCTGGCCTCGTCTCTAGGGTGGTGAGCTAGATAAATGTCCACCGTATCCTGTAGGGCTGGCTGCTTCTGTAGGAAAAAAATAGGTTCTGAGGCAAAGGCCCTCCTTGAATTATGTGGGTTTCTAATAGCTGCACGGCTTCCCCCAGGACAACTGGATCTCTGACAAGTTACCGTATTTTTCTGTGTATAAGACACCCCCATGTATAAGAGGAGCCCTACTTTTCTGACCCAGCACTAGGAAGTCAATATACATGTTCCTCCCATGTATAAGACGACCTCTAATTTCTGGTCTAACAATTTTAGACAAAATATCACCTTACACACAGAACAGTACAGTATATTTTCTTAAATGATCAATATGAAAAATCATCTGCATGTGAAAACTACCCCTTCATTGTGAAACGCTCCGGGGAGGGGGGAATGGAGAAACCGTTTGTTCTGTTTTGGGTTTTTTTGAGGGAAATGTTGCCGCAAAAAATCCTGACAATCCGCTGGATTATTAGTCATGTGCTTTGACAGCAGAAAGTTCTTTTCTCAAATGCCAACTCTTAGAAAATGCCCTGCTCACAGTCATTTCTGAAAAAAAGAATTTTTTTTAACAAGAGATTAATTAAAATAGAGACCACAAAAAATAAGGAAGTGACAGTATAAAATGACAGTAAGCACCGAAATGATCTGAACCTTGTTTAATAGAATCAGCAGCTGTCAAAACTCAGGTCAGCATAGAAAACAGTTTTTAAAGAAATGATCTATAGCATCTATTAGCACCAAGAATCCAGACGGTCTTTTATTAGCACGAGGCAGTGGGGTTGTGCTACTTCTTCTCTGTCGTAGAAGGAAGCCCATGTGCAACACTTCTGCACTGACGTAGAAAACGTTAAATACACCCATTACTGTGTGTTCTTAAAATGTTCATTTTTAAATAATCAGTGGAAACCTAAAAACAAGGTGACTTCTAAATCACTACAGAAACTAGGCCAACAAAATGTCTACATAGAGAAAGCCAGCAAAGGGAAACAGAAAGCACAAAATAAATGGAGCATGAAACACCTCGATGTTCAGAGGACTAAATATTTCATATAAATTTACAACTAACTATACATTCAAAAAATAAAACACACTGTGAGAACACCAAGATTAAAATTTGACCACTCCACAATATCTAAATATGCACTATACACAAAAGATAAACCCAAAATAATACAACAAAATGTGAACAATAAAAAGATGAGCAAACAATAACTAAATAAAGGCATGAGACTATGAATATCCATCGACACGTAATTTCAAAACAAAGCCAATAAATACAAGAAAGATAAAATGAACTATTCATACTGAATTTATAGCAGAACCACAGCCAAGTAGCACATAATACGATCTTTACATACACAGAGCAGAAACTGCTAGAGAAAAGGGAAGGAAGTAAACAGTACAATAGTTTTGGGACATGTTAATAACACTTTCAATTTTTGACAAGTGATTAGATCTAAAATACGTAAACATAGAACATTCTAATTCGTAGACTTAATTATTAGAATGATAATTGACAACCCTTCCTTTAAAAATATTTCATTGTTTTCATTTTCCTTTACACCTTTGCCAAATTGATGATAACACTAGAGCACATAAGAAACCCCAGCAAACCCAATTACAGGTCATATTTTGGGAATAACTCTTCAATAAATCTCCAAATTAAATAATACAGCTATTTGGAAAGTAAAAATTATTCTCTAAAGAACTCTTGAATCAAAGATGTTCAAATGAAAATTTTAAGACTTATATTTCTGGCAATAATGAAGACTGCATACTCTGAAAAACTTCCCTACAATGCACATGTCTACGTGGGTGAACTGTAACAAACCATTTCTAACGTGTTCCCTATAATGTTAGGGAATCCCTGGGGGCTACAAACACAAAGAGCTAGACAACTGATTGGGAAACAGAGCTGAAATCTCTAACTCTTCTGCACAGTAAATTCTAGAAAACCAGAGAGCTTTCCCAGAGGATCGGGCCTTAGACCCCAGACAAGGGGAAGGAGGTTGGAAGTGAAATTCCTCAAAAGGGCTAAAATGTTAGTAAAAATAATCGCTGCAAAACAAAACAAACAAAAAAGCAACCACCAAGGGAAGCTTCTTGTGACCAGAGGCAGAAGACAAAGGAACTTACTACTTCCTTTGGCCAGTACTTTCAGTGGGCAAGCAAACGATGAACAAAACACTGTCACCACTGAGAAACGTGTAACCACATGGCTCTGGAGTTCGCATTTACGCTGGGCTTGTGGTCTCGGGAACCGCAGTTGAGAAATGTACTTAAGTTGATCCAAAGCAAACACAATATAACCTGCATAGCCAATGGCAAGTAAAATCAAGTAAGTAAAAAGCGAGGACCAAATAAGCAGCATGCAATAAGACACTACACGTAACGCACTAAGCAAAATACATATCCTCTCAAGGGCGCTGCACCCTCCTTTCAGGCCAGGTGAAAAATTCCACAGGACAATTCCACTGTTTTCTTAACAGAGCACCAAAGCTAAAGAGAGTTTTAAAAAGCCATAGAGGGGAAGCCAGATGGCTCAGTGGGCTGAGCGTTCGTCTTGCAGCCCTGGGGTCTGAGAATCAAATGGCCCATATGCTGAACTGGGGTGTGCTCCCAATTCAGTTCTTACCAGGACAAGCTTCCCAGTCCCTTCCGTGCGCGAGGCCCCCGGCCTGGTCCCTGCCCTGCGGGATGAAACTATGACACGTCGACGACCAATGGAGCGTTGCCAAAAGGCAGCTCAGAACAAAAGCGTGGTCTTGTTCAAGAGGCCTGCGCCATGCGTCATGCGTCCAGTCCTGTATTATTTTTCTCTTAAAAATATTTTGATATCAGATCTTTTAATCATTATATTCCTCAATACCCATTTTGTCCAAATGTTAAAAATCTAATTATCTTTAATGCATTAAAGAGCTAATGCATTGTTTGTGGGAAAATAACGGAAACATGGACAATTTTAATTTTCAGTTAACTGTACAAATTATACTTATTAGCACATATCTTCCTCCTTATGCGTGTGGTCGTAGAGTCATTTAAGTTGATTGGGATCAATAATAATTTGCTTATTCTTCTATATAATTCAAGAAAAATGGAGGTGCAGCTACGGGTTCATTACCCTATCCCCTCGGAAGATGATTCTTTTATAATCTGTGAAGAGAAAGGCCATACTCTGTCATCTTAATCCGGTCATTTTACTCTGACAGCCAGACTCACTGAGAAGTGAGGAGAAGGTGACCAGACGTCCCGCTTTGGGCGGGACAGTCCCAATCTTTAACAATTTGTCCCACGTCCCGCGTCGTTTTAAAAAAGTCCCGATTTTTGGAAAGAATGCACGACAAGCTAGGGAACAGTGGGAGATAGACCCAATTTTTAATCAAGAACCCCCTCCCCCCTGGTCAATGGTGTCCCACTTTACCAATGTTAAAATCTGGTCACCTTAGTTAAGCACAAAAATAAACGTGTCTTTCCCTTGGTGTGGTGGGAGGATTCCCCCTGAGGATGATGACTGCATCTCTCCCAATGAAAAGTGACCGCCAGAGGAAGGGTGAGCATTCCAGCCAGAAACAGAACACAGATGCATAAGTCACAAACCAGACTGCGACAGAGACGCTTCAGAATAAAAATAAGCCCAGACGGATGTGCGGATGGCAGAGCGCAGCGGTGGAGGGGCGGCCCCTGAGCCAGGGCCGGGCTGCCCAGCCCTGAGCGCATCTCATCTGCAGACACTAACGAGCAACCTGTAGTGTGAAAGGCTGTTTGGCTTTAGGAAGCTGATGGACTTGTTTCCGCGAAGGATAATTCAGAGAGGCAATTTATTTTTTTATTATTTTTTAAGAGTTATTTTATTGTTTTTGACAGAAAAAGACAGAGAGAAGGGGGAAGGTCCAGAGCCATCTGCATAGTTGTGTCATCAGTTTTCGACATGGTTTCATTCCACACAGGTGGACGCGGGCCACGCAGGGTGGGAACCAGGCAGGGGCCTCTACCCGGAAGGCATGCCCCCATGAGCTGAGGGCTGAACCGGGGGCCTCCCACACATGGGAGGCTCACCCTGGTGAGAACTGACCCGGGGGCCACACCCCAGTTCAGCACATGGGTCCACACGGGCCAGGCCGGGACTGGATCTCTGGACCTTGGGGCTGCAAAGCAAGCGCTTAATCCACTGAGCCATCCCGGCTTCCCCAAGAGGCAATTTAAAATAGGGAAACACACGCCTTCCGTTTCTCCTCGTGCACGTGTAATACGATTAGCACTTAGCTTGCACTCCAGACGACTAAGCCATAAAGAGCTCCTGTCACGCATCCTCGTGCACATGTACGGACCTGAGGCACAGACCAGCGAGGTGGCTTTCCAAGGTCCTGAATCCTGATGGTGACAAAGCTGAGACAAAGGCCCATACCTGGCAGATGTCAGATTATGCACAAGTGTCTGTACGCTGGATACACTGTTAATACAAATTGGAAATGTTTCCATTAGGAGATGAATTTTATATTAATCACTCTACTCTTATGTTCCTTAATTCAGTTCAACTCAAAGCATTTATTGCAGACCCTAGGTATGCAAGGACCATGCCAGGAAATACGAAGTTGAAAGAGATGTTGCCCCTGCATTGCAGAACTTATACACTATTAAGAGAATGTAATAGAGACGTATATCAACTATTCCAGTAATTTTTCTCCAAACCTGCTTGATAATGAGATTCATCTATGGCATTAAAAATACAGATTCAATGTCTCTGCCTTAAAGATTGAGGTTCTTTGGTTTGGGGTGCAGGAGGCTCTTACAATTATTTAATAAGTATTCTAGATGATCCTTATGGTCGGGTAGGTTGAGGAGGCACTTTTGCCATCAGCCCCAAATTTGCCTGCACGTTAGAATCACCCTGGGAACCTCAAAAACCACAAATTTCACTGTTTCCCTCCAGAGCCTGTGATTTGACCAGTGTTCCGGGTGTGCCCAGAACTTGGATTTTTAAAAATCTCCCAGGGGGTTCTAAGGTACAGACAAATCTGGGGAACGCCTCACATCCTGGGATGTGCCAATCAAGGAAAGTGTCATGAAGGAAGTGCCATTTAAGAACAAACGTTCCAAGGGGAAGCTGGGATGGCTCAGCAGGTTGAGCGCTCGCTTTGCAACCTCATGGGAACCCACATGCTGAGCTGGGGTGTGGCCCCCAGTTTGGTTCTTGCTGAGACCTATGCAGGAGGCTCTCGGCCCAGTTCCTGCCCTGTGCAGCCCCGCGCCCACCTGTGGAGTGAAACTATATGGAAACTAATGCTGTCAACTATGGAGACTGCTCTGGGCCCTCCCCCTTCTCTCTGTCTCTCTCTGTCTGTCTGTCTGTCTCTCTCTGTGTCAAAAAACAATGAAAATAAATATTTTTAAAAAAGGAACATCCCAAGCTAATGTCTGTCAAAAGCCTACCATGAGACAAGCCTTTTTGTCCAGAATTCCTTAATTTTTACAATAAGCCTCTCAATATCAGTGTGATCTCTCTGTACTGGATGGATTTAAACTTTTGACGTCTAGAACACCTGTGCAAGCTCACAGAGTCCGAAAGGGACTGAGCAAGTTTGGGCAAATTGGTGTCTGAGTCTGAAGCCTGAACCTCGGTCACCTTGCCGGACTGACTTCCCGATGCAGCTTGAAGGACGGAAAGTTCTGCCAGTGACAGCAGCTGGGACAGGAGGCGGCCCGAAGAGAGGCACCAGTGTCGTCAGCGTAGGAAGAAGTCGGGGTGCAGAGGTGGGCTCCAGAGGGTGGGGGGCACCTGGCATTCACCACCTGCTGAGCTGTTCACCCACTGGTCAGTCCTGATCAGCTGCTCCATTTCGCACTTCGTTATTTTATCCGTTACATGGATTGCATATTAAAATGAAAAAGTAGAACACTTCTGGATTGCATATGTACGTTAAATATTCACCAGGGTGGATCAGGTGGGACGCAGTCAGCATTTCAGAAGAGCTCATTATCTCGCAGATCCTTCTGACTTCCTCCAGGCTCTCAAATGGAGTCTGTCACGTGTTCCGTCTTTAATTGGTTTATCTTTTTATAATTAAAAATAAAAATAAATCACTGAGCAGGAAGCAGGAGTCCTCAACTGCCTTTGACCATCGAAATATGTATCTTGGGCCTTAGACTTCATCTGTGTAAAACAAAGAGCCTCAACTATAAGATTTTTTTTTTAAGATTTATTTTATTGTTTTTGACAGAGACAGAGAGAGACAGAGACAGAGAGAAGCGGGAGGGCCCAGAGCCGTCTCCATAGTTGTTCATCATCAGCTTTCAACATGGTTTCCTTTCACACAGGTGGGCGGGGGCCGCACAGGGTGGGAACTGGACTGGGGGCCTCCCTCACGGGAGGCTGAACTGGGGGGTGAGAACCAAACTGGAGACCTCCTACATGGGAAGCTCACCCCAGTTCAGCATATGCATCCACACGGGCTGGGGCTGGGATTCAATCTCAGTCCCTGGGGCTGCAAAGCGAGCGCTCAACCCGCTGAGCCATCCCGGCTGCCCCACAACTGTAAGATTTTATGTTTCTACTGATTTGGGGGGCACAGGCTGATGCCACGGGGCACAACTCCAGGAGGTGCTTGGTGCATAGCCTCCACGGCCGCCCAGATCTTTCGATTCAACATTTTAATAAATCCCACCTGGTTCCCGCTGTGATTAATTAGTATCATGGCCAGATTTTACTAGGCCATACCGAGTTTTATTTGCAGACGCATAAATCACTGACAGACTCCTCTGACATTTCAATATAAGAGACACGAAGCTTTCTCAGTGGGTCTTTTGATAGGGTTTCCATTTTGAAAATGAATTAACCAGAAATCAAAATTTTTTTTTTAATTTATTTTTATTGTTTTTGACAGAGAGAGAGATACAGAGGCAGAGAGAAGGGGGAGGGCCCCGAACAGTCTCCATAGTTGCACATCATTGGTTTTCCACATAGTTTCATTCCACAGGTGGGCGAGGCTGCACAGGGCAGGAACTGGGCCGGGGTCTTCACCCTGGTGAGAACTGAACTGGGGGCACTCCCCAGTTCAGCATATGGGTCCACACAGGCCGGGGCCGGGATTCGATCCTCGGTCCCTGGGGCTGCAAAGTGAGCGCTTAACCCACTGAGCCATCCCGGCTTCCCCCAGAAATCAAAATTTTTAGAAAAGCAAGTGAGATGGGGAAGAGAACATTATAACCATGATCCGTTTTTGAGACGAGGAATAATTTGCTCTTTTTCTTTTCTTTTTTTCCTGGAGAACAATAAAGAAGAAACATCAAACTATGTGAGACATGGGTCCTTCAGACCTGCTTCTGAGTGGTGTCTTCCCGTCAGATGGATCTTGTCTCCAACGTCATCCTTGCTTGATGGATTCCCAGCAGCCAGTGAGGAAAATTTTTTTCTTATACGGCGTGAATTCCAGAGTCCAACTCTAGTTTAATCCTCGTGAGAGAATTTGTCACCGTCCTATGTTTCTTTGGTTATTCACTTAGGTATTATCTAAAATGCAGTCTATGATCCTAGGGACATTGCTTAGAATAGTGTGTGGCGCATCAGGTGCAACTGATGGTTGTAGAACAGCCCTCTGTCAGCTGAAGAGAGAAGAAGTAGGGTGTAGTGATTAATGACACGATCACCTGAAACCAACAACCCAGTTTCAGATCCAAGCAGAATCAATGGCATAATCCATAAGGCCCAACACAAAGTTAAAAAGCAGGAAACTCTGTTTAAAATCCATTAAGAATTTTGAGACGGTAGAACATTAAATCAAGTGTGGTTCTCTGATACGTGGAATCCTTCTAAGCAAGTGCACGGGTGGCATGCCCAGGAAGCTGACCCTGAGTGACCTTGGACGAGTGACACCCTTCTGTGCCATTTTACTCACATATAATCTATTTCCTCATAGGGGAATTATGACAATTAGATGAATAAATGTATGTATTAATAAAACTCTTAGAACAGTGTCTGTCCATGTGTGCTATGTGACTGTTAGCTCTTGTTATAATGGATATATATCAGCAATATTCTGTAATGTAATGACAGCAATAGTGTTATTGTTGCTATCATTATTTTCTGCTGTACTGCTAGTGTGCCTACGACACAGCCAGAGCTTTATAAAATGTTTTCAAGAAGAAGGAAAGATGGAAAATCCATGTCAAACTGAGATGGATAAGACATGGTGTACAGAGACATAAATAAAGTTTACAATTTGTTTTTTCTTTTAAAAAATGATTTGTCTTGATTCAAATGTTAGTTCACATCACTGCAATCTAGATGTATTGTTTTGTGCTGTGTTTTTTTTTAACTCAGCACATTAGAAAAACAGGAAAGGAATTAACTGAGGATGGTTAAATGTATAATTTGGGGAATAAAATTTTATTTATCGTATACAATTAATTTTAGGATGCAAACATACACAAGCACATTGGTTGCAATGATCAGGATATGATAAAGTTCAGGCATTACTTTCTAATCACTTCCTAGTAAATAATTGATGATCTATTCTATGAGGTGAAAGCAAGGAAAATGTCTGTCTTTATCTGGTCTCCACTAGCCATTTCTTTTATCATCTTGCCCTTTCCATGATCCAAACCTATTTTTAGAGCAGATTTTTTTTTAAGTGGCATTTTTTTTTTAATATAAAACAGAGTGAAATTTCATGATGTGAATTGTCACACATAAGTTAATCAAATCTAACATCTTGTCATATTTGTCTTTTTTTTTTTAATTATAGATTCAGTAGATTCAGCCATTCAACAAATTTTTTGAGCTTCTATTCTGGGCCAGTCACTGTTCTAGTTAGAAGAAACGTGGTAGAACAAAGAGCAGTATCCCTGCTCCTAGGAATTCACGTTTGAATTACCCATACCTTTGTCAACATGGTTTTATTTGGTCAGACACTCCTTTCTTTGCAAGCCTGACGAGTTAGAAATTATACTCATGGTGTTCAACTCGATTTCTCTGATTTCTCCTGAGTGGAGCATTCTTTCATATGTTCATGAATATTCTGTGGTCCTTTTCTGTAAATTCTCTGTTCGTGGCCTTTGCTGATTTTTCTATTTGCTTATTCTTGCCCTCTCTGTCACTCTCTGTCTTGTGCTCTGGGTGTTCATTCTTAACTGGTTCAGTGTATCGCAAAGGATGTCCCTGAATCTTTTGCTTCTCATATTTATTATAAATAGTTTGAACAGTAAGGAAAATTTATTTTATTATGCTGCATGAATTCCAGAGTAGTTTTTCTTTCTTTCTTTCTTTTTTTAAGATTTATTTTATTGTTTTTGACAGAGAGAGACAGAGAGAAGGGGGAGGGCCCAGAGCAGTCTCCATAGCCATATGTCATCAGTTTTTGATATAGTTTCATTCCAAATAGGTGGGTGGGGACCGCACAGGGTAGGAACTGGGCTGGGGGCCTCCTACATGGGAGCCACGCCAGGGGCCAAACTGGGGGGCAAGAACCAAATAGGGAGCTTCCTGCATGGGAAGCTCACCCCAGTTCAGCATATGGGTCTGCACGGGCCGGGGCCGGGATTCGATCCTCAGGCCCCGGGGCTGCAAAGCGAGCGCTTAACTGACTGAGCTGTCCCGGCTTCCCCCGGAGTAGTTTCCTCAAGGATTGGTGAATTTGGAAGCTCCAGTAATCATCAGGACCCAGGTTCTTCTGACCTTTTGGTCTCTGTCATGCTTCATGTTTCTCTTTGGCCATTTGACTCATTCCTCTCCTTGTCACTGAGCAGCTGCTACACACACATCACACCCAGACATGGGAAACACTAGTATAAAAATTGATGGGCTGATGCTTTAAGAGCAAGCAGATCCTTCTGAGGAGCACCCAACACATTTCCCTCACCCTAAACTCCCTACACCAGGCGTGGGCCGGCTTTTTCAGGCCAAGGGCTGCTTCTCTGAGTGCCAGGTAGTCACCTCAAAACTGCTTGGGGGTACAACGGTGGACCACAGTCAATGTCTTGCCCAGCCCTGCTAATCCACTAACAAGCACAGAGAACGATAAAACTCAGTGACTGGCTTCATCTTTTTAGAACTTACTCCTGAGCTGGGCATGAAGCCTACTTCTTTGAGAGAAAGAATCTGACCCCCTCAGAGTTTTATAAGCAAGAAAGACGCCCACCATGCGGGCAACACAACGTGGATGCTAGGGACTTGTTAAATGTTTGCAGCTATTATTTATGGAATCTCTGCTCAACTGCATTTTCTAAGCATTTATCACTGACTTATACGAATGATGGTGTATTTTGTTTGGTTTTTACAAGCAACCTTGCTAAATCCCCTTACTAGCTCCAATAGCACAATAGCCTCTTTGCTTGGGATTTCTTGAATACTGTCATAGTTTAAGAACAGTTTGGTATCTTCCTTTTAATGATCTATTCACTCATTTTTTTCTTTCTTTATTGGCTTGGCCAGGACTTCTTATACAATGTTGAATAATAACAGAAGTAGCACCTTTGTCTTGTTCATGATTTTAACAGTATTTTTTTTTTCCTGAATAGACTCATGTACTAGAACTAATCTCAATGTGTGTGGACATTTTTAAGGGTCATATATAAGCCCTGTATATGCCAACTTTGTAACAGCTGTGCATAGAAGAAATGGGCTATTATGTAGGGCCTTGGGATTCTCACTGGAAGAAGTTTCTAAGTAACGGCTTGCCAACTTCTTGGTAAGTATAAAACAAGGATAATTCAACATTCTCGAAAGTAGGGTCACAGGTTGCCTTGAAAGCATCAGCTGTTTCGTTCAGCCTTCAATAACAACAAGTAGGAATAAATTTCTTGACAAATTTATTCATTCATTTTCTTCACTCAACAATTTTTTTTTTTAATCACTAATTCTGGGGTAAACTTTGGGAACACATAATATAAAGCTACTTAGCACTTGCCCCTTCCTATCAGTGTCTGTATATCCGCGATAAATATATATTAATATATGTATATCTATTATTTTCTTACATCACATGAATTCCATCTATTATTATGTATATACAAGCACTGTGCAGATGGCATCCAGCCATGTAACCATTCTCGTTGTATTGACAATGGCTGGGTTTTTCCTAGACAGCCCTCGTACATTAGTTACCGAATTGCATAGTAAGTGCTACAAGCGGTTACATACAAAGTGCCAGAAAAGAACTGTTGAAACATTCGTCTATGCATCATATTTAGGAGAAAGAGGATGTGAAGCTGTGGTGGGTCCACTCGTGTGTGCCATGAGCGTCACCAGCCTAGGCAGATGGGAAAACGGTGTTGGCGTGCTTTATAATAGCTGGAGGTTTCTTATCCCACCCCGGTCCTGAGGAAGCAAGGGCTGGCTTCTGGGTGCCAGTCCCACAACTGTTGCTCTGTCTCTTCCCGCCATTGGGTGGATGCTCCCGAGACTGTGTGTGGGGGCGTTAGCAGAAAGAGCAGGAAGCAGGCCTGGGCTTGGGTCACAAGGAGAAGTCGCACATCTCTCTCCTTCCTGCGTTTCCCAGAACCTGGGCGTTTCTGACAAATTGCTTTTACAAGCCCTGAGCCCGTTTGCCTCCGTGGTGGGGTGTGTCTTGCTGGGTGCCTGGTGAAGTCCCTGGTTATCTAGACTAAAATATTAAATCCAGTGGAGACATTTGTTTATGCTGACAACCAGAAATCAGCTTTGAATCCCGAGGAAGGGGAGAGAAGATGCAGGCTGAACCTTGTCCTTCTACGTGAAACCCAGCCAGGGTGGCTTTGGGAAGGTTTGTCATCGTGTGAATCCCAGTTGATCTGGACCAAAACGGAAAGCCTTATGTCAGCCACGTCAGTGACATGCACAGATTGCACTCCAGAGTTGCCATTACAAGGCATTGTTTTTTTATATAATTTTTTAACAAGTCGGAGAGTCTCAATGGCCTTCAAAGGTTGTCCTACCCCGTGACTTCTTTGAGAACGAAATTACAATCGGAGGACTTCAGTAGACCAGGGTTAAATTAGTACTTTTGTTTTCCCTTAGTCTTGTCAAAAGGAAGACGGATGTGGGGGTTTTCTTTCTGTCCTGAATTCGATATAGCTCTTCTTACAGGAGGACGGCGTGGTGCTCAAAATTCCATTTAGATGCAGAGAAACTCGCTGGCCTGTAATGATCTTTTCACCGTTTCTCCAGTTTCGCAAGTAAGCACCCATTGACCCCCGTCTAACCCTACCCACACCCTCTCCAGTCCTGAGACGCTGAACACTCTCGTTTTGAATCTCCTTGCGCTGGTGGGGGGCGGGGTGGAGAGTTCTGTCCAGGTGAACGCTAAGACGAGAAAACACCTGCAGGGTCATTTTACAAACGGCGTCACTAAGAGCAATGCTCCTTGCTGGCTAATAGCACAGAGCCTTTAAATCACAGAAATTAGAGACAGGCAACCTGTCAGGTCACCATGTTCACCTCTCGTAGCAGCTTTACGTCTTTGGTGTGAAATGACAGTGGCAGTGGAGCACTCCTAGCAGCCCTGAGGAGCCTGCTCTTCGGGAATCATCTTCCCGTGGAGAAAATGTCGCTGCGAGCCATCCAGCTTTTCTCTTGCCTCACTTCCCACGGTTCCGCTTGGCTATCTCTTTTTTAAAATGCAGCCACGCTTTCTGTTGCTAGCTCATCAGTAAAACCTGCAACCTTGTCATACTGCCACTTTACTGTTGTGGACGCTTGTAGTTCTTTGAGCCAAACTGTGCAGATTTCCTCTTAAAATTCTACCTTATCAACTAGTCCCTATTGCTAAACACGTTGATTTTCTAAAGGGCTATTCATTGAACTCCCATTCACTCTGATTCAGGAACTATATTTCTTTTAATTTGTGAGTGTGTGTGTGTGTGTGTGTGTGTGTGTATGTGTAGAACCAAGGAGATTCGCTCAGTTGTTATAGAAAATGAAGATGAAGCTCAAGACAGTGACTGGACCTCCCAAATCCCTAATTCAGGGACATTCGCTGCCAGCTTCTAAAGTCATGATTTCTGTTCCCGCAAGCCATCAGCAAGTTTAGTACCCTACTTCCAGGAGTGCCCAGCTCCTCAAGTAGATACCTGACTAGACATCGTCATTTCCTACCTCTTGCTCTGGGCAAAACCTGATGATAGAACTATGTGACTGAACAGGTTAGTCCACATAATATGGATTTTAGAATGCTATGTGTTACACCATCTTCTATAAGATGAAACCGCATATTTTGCTGTTATAAAACGACTGTTTCTGGTTGGGAAATGGAGGGATAATCACCCAAGATGTCTAGAATGGGAAAGAACTCAGTTGTACCTTCAAGATTGAACGTTCGCTCTGCTTTGGAAGGTGGAGAAGCTCCTGTGATTACTTCTGCTCCTTCCCTGCCAGTGCCACCAGCGCCACCGTGCTGCTCTCAAGCGGTGTCCTACTCACTGTCTAACGTCCTGGCCCCAGCATGGGTGTGCAGCTTTCCCAGGAGGCCGCAAGGCCAAGGACCCTAGGGACATCCATGCAGAGAACCTGGCACATAGATTTATAACTTGAACTCTTGGAATTGTAGGTCTCCCTTCCTGCTAGTCTCTGGCCTGTCTCTGTAATCGAAAAAAAAAAAAAAGAAAAAAAGGTTCTGCCCTATTTAATGAGATACTGGCTGGCTTTTCAGTAGAACAAAACCACAAGTCTTAAAGCTGAAGCATGTGTGGAGGAGAGAACTTTGACACACACACACACACACACACACACACACACACACGGAATCAAAGGGCCAGGACATAACCAGAACTTAAACACTGGAACCCTTTCAGAAGCAAAGGATCCGCTGTCCAGAAAGGTCCACTGCTGACACCTTCTACCATAAACGGCCAAGTTCCAAAGTCCCGCCATTGAAACGCGCTCCGCCAGCACTTCCACGCATCTGTCCCCCCAGCTCCCTTAAAAACCTATCACCTCGTCCAGTGAGCAAAATGAGTCTGAGGCACCGTGAGAGCTCCCACCATCTCAGTTGGCACCTTCTCCATCAGTAAACCTTTCCTTACTCCAAACTCTGACGTTTTGAGTCTTGGCTTTTGGAAACATTGGGCACCTGAACTCAGGCTTGGTAAGATCTCCACTTCGAGATTTTCTGTTTCACCACGGTGCCCAAAGTGTAGGCACAACCATGCCTCCAATAAGACTCTTCTGATCCTGGGAGGAGTGAGGCTGAGGGAGGAGAGTTACTTGTCCTGAAGCCTGGACTAAGCTAGGATCCAAAGGCCATTGCCCACGTGTGAGAGTTGACTAGTGATAATAAACTTTTATGACTCTTCTCTCAGAGAAGATCAGAATACTTCAGGGTTAATTTAAAACGTGCACGCACACGCACACACACACACAACTTGTCTTGGTTCACAATACTTTAACTTAAGAGGGAGGAGAGATAGTAGGAGCAGAAGTGAAGAAGAAATGGCTGGCAGGTCTGGAGAGAGAAGGGAAGAGAGAGAATTATGTGTTGAGTGCTTACCCCGCAGACGCACGCTTGATGGCCATTATCTCATTTACTCATTAGTGAAGCGATTTCCAGGTAGGTAAATGGAAAGCGGGTCTGTCTGACTTCTGGCTCGTACCCTTCCGTGACCACACAACGCTGCGCTGTGTCTCAAAGACGTGAGATTAATGAGACAATAATGTTGGTAAAGTGTTTCAATTTCCGTTGAGAAAAAGAGCCATAAAATTTTATTGTTAGTGTTACTCTTATTATGGAAGCTCAGTGCGTGCTGTAGTGGTGCCATGGATGTAACTAATACGACTCTCATTTATTTTATCTGGTGAAATAGAGTCTAAGAATAACAACCAGCAGGCCCACTGGGTTTTAGATGCAGCCAGTTATCTAGTTCAACAGCAACTTTTTGCAGATCACAATCTTGGGGACTAAACTCACAGTCAAAGTCACAGAACGATCACCCTGTAGACCCTCTTTCTACTGAGTGGTTCCCCCAATGAATAAAAAAGGGGTGGATTAGGGTGAAAGGCCTGAAACACCCCGTCTTCTTGGTTCATAATTGTTAAAGAGAGAAGGTAACCATAGCCACAAGTTACCGACTTTCACGTGCAAGTAGCAGTGGGCTCATTCGGATGATTTGCTTCTAGAAGGCAGACAATGTTTCTCTTTTCTATGAAGGAGAGTTGTGTTAATTTTTTTTAATTATGTAAAGGACAGGAAAGCATTGTAAAGGAACATGGAGTTATGCACATGTTCAAGTGCAAACGTGAACCCTAGCAAGACTTATTTTAGTTTTGCCATTTTTAAAAAACCTCCATATTGGGAACTAATTCTGCTTCCTCCCAAAAGGTGCATTGTGCTCCACGCTCATCAGAGGGTTTCGTGTGGCGGTTGTGTGTTTGGTTTTCATCGGCCCACGCGTGGACTTTTAGTGTGTTGAGGTGTTTTCAAGATGTTCTGCCTCTGCATTTCCGTTGGTAGAATGCTGCGCTCTGCATAGTCCTGCGTCCTGATGGGATGGTAGGCCGAGAGGAAGGCCTGCTGATGTCCCTCTTGTTTTTAGAGAAGAAAGCAGTGCTTGGAGCGTCGTCTGGGTCCCCTTCTGCAGAAGCATTCTTCCACTACAGTGACCACCAGATTTGGATGCACAAGCCCTTTTCGTTGACTTTACTTGGAGTCTCTAGTCTTCTCCCTAAAAGAGCAGTGCAAACAAGCAGGGAGGAATTCCTGCTGGCTGTCACTCAGCGTAGGGAAGGTGGAAGGCACCCAGAAGCTTTCTCTGTTCTTTCTGAGTCCTTGTGTGTGTCCTCATGTGGACATGCAAAAAACGGAGCCTATGCATGGCACGGAGGCCAGTGGCCATTAGGTAGCCAGACACGTGCTGGACGATAAAACCTCGCCCGTTGTTGCGAAATGTGCACATTCTGCCCCCATTGCAGTCCCCAAGCCATTTCCCTCCCACCAGCCTCCACAGCTCCCCTTTCGCTTTCTCAGCTTTGCTACAATGTTGTCCAGCACGGAGAAGTGAGGAGCAAGAAGGTGGGAGGTACGGGAAGTGTCCTGAAGAAGAGGGGACAATGGCAGATGACTTTAAACACGTGCGGGAAGCTCACTGGTGTCTTGCTCTGCAAATAGATGCATTGTCTTGGAGACAATGTTTTTGATAATCTCGCTTCCTCACTGGAAAAAAAAAAAATTGTTCCCATCATTCCTTCCTTTCCACACTCCTATTCACCTTCCCAGGAACCTTGTTTTCTTTAACCAACTTCTTCTGTAATTGAAAGAAAAGAAACAGAAATCTTTTGACTTTATAGTTGAGAAGCTTCCATGCACGAAGGGGAACATTTTCCTTTTTCTAGATAAAATTTGAATACAGTCTTGGATCAAGATCAGAGGCTAAAATATCTATTGAGTGCATTGGTGACTAGAATCATTTTATGAGTATCTATGACGGGCCGGGCTTGGTGGAGGGGTGTGCGAAAGACAGGCTAGGGGAAGCTGGGATGGCTCAGCGGGTTAAGCGCTCTCTTTGCAGCCCGGAGACCAGGGATCGAATCCCGGGCCCAGCCTATGTGGACTCATATACTGAGCTGGGGTGTGCCTCCAGTTCAGTTCTTGTGCCCCCACTTCAGTTCTTGCCGGGGCCTATGCAGGAAGCTCCCGGCCCAGTTCCTGCCCTGTGCAGCCCTGCGCCCACCTGTGGAGTGAAACTATATGGAAAACTAATGTCAACTATGGAGACTGCTCTTTGCCCTCCCCCTTTTCTCTGTCTCTCTCTCTCTCTCTCTGTCTTTCTCTCTCCACCCCCCTCACCCCCAAAAAATAAATAAATAAGAAAGACAGGCTAACAAATGAAACAGCCAGATTGGCTACAGGCTTAGTAGATGATGAAGAACGTGGAATACAGATGTCAGGGTAGGGTTTCTAGAAAGAGGACGTTCGGGCAAGCGATTGGCTGACATTCTGGCATTAACGAGCGATAGTTCTCTCTGTTCTATAAGCTCTCTTCTTCAAACAGAAATCACCAATCACTCTTTGCCTAACCTTTTGTTCTCATCCTTAGACAATGTGGCCCTATCTTCACTATTAAACAATAAAAAATTGTTCTCACAAGAACCAACAATAATTCTCTCAATTCAACCACCGATTTTCAGGCCTATATAACTTCTCTTTGAAGCAGGTAGTTTGTACAATAAAGAGAGTTACAGTCCGTGAATGCTGGATCATCAGGCAGCATTTGGGAACTAGTTTGGAGGAGGAAGGGACCACAACTGAGCATCGCAGCTGGCATTCTTACAAAGAAAAAACCAAGCCCACAAAAGGAGCATGGTCCATCACAGTGTCTATTCATTGTGTTTGCACTCCATCCGAAAGCAACTTAGCAACGTATGCGTAACACACTTTCATTCATTCATTCATTCAATAAACACTAAGCGCTTGTGGGTGGTATGCATTTAGACTACACGCATAATACGTGCAAGTGCTGGAGTGTGTTCAGGGGGATGGGAGAGGAAATGGTGTTGGAAGGCCAGGCTGACACGGGAAGCCTGCCAGGCATAGGACTCAACATTGTAAAGCTAGAGAGAGCAAAAGGACGCTGCCTGTTCAGTAACTGCGTCAAGTGCAGTGGGGCGGGAATGCATGGGGGTTGGTGGGATGTTGTGTTACTTTTGGCAGAAGACACAAAAATCAGAATCGAGACTTGATGCTAGGGGGATAACTTGGATCAGGTGTTGCTTCAAAAGCATTAAAAACTGTCATCTATATGACAACATTTTAAGATGAGTACTAGCAATACTAGCATCATATCTTATAGTTTTCTCTCTGAAAATATGCATCATCATTGAATTTGTGAATGTGGGCATGTTTGATACAAAATGATTTTATGAGCAAATTTTAGTGTTCTCAAACTGATAGATAGATATATTTTCTTTTTTTTAGGAATTATTTTGTTGTTTGAGAGAAGGTGAGAGAGAGGAGACAGAGGGAGAGAGGGAGAAGGTCCCAGAGCAGTGTCCGCAGTTGCACGTCGTTAGTTGTGACGTAGTTTCATTCCACACAGGTAGATGTGGGGCCGCATGGGGAAGGCGAGAACCCTCCCAGCGGTTATGGTTGGACTGCAGCTCAGCATATGGGTTTGCAGGGGCCAGAGCCAGGACTCAAACCCTGGACCTCACGGTTACAAGGAAGTGCTCAGTCCGTTGAGCTATCCCAACATTCCCTCACGCTGATATTTCAGTGTCTTGTGTCTCGTATTCTTTCTTATTGGTAACAGTCATCCAATTGTACACGAAGATGGTGTTGCCTCCTGGTCAAAAATGCGGATAGAGACGGTTCAGGGAATAGCGGGTGTTTCCTGGGCTCTTGATCTAGTTCACGTGATGTGGCCACGTGTGACACTAACGTGCTGCCATGCACTGGAGACACACCCCAAGGAGCAGTGAAGGCAGCACTGTGAACCCTCAAGAGCACTCATTTTTCAAGGAGAGTGAAACATTAAACGAGGGGAAATGTCATTAAAAGGAAAAGTGAATGAACGGGAAGTCAGGGAAAGAGGAGCAAGAAGAGGCCAACAGGAAGTCAGGGAACAGAAAGGGCAGAAGACCCTCCTGGTTATAATTGGCTTTGGGATGACATGTTGGGAAGACACCAAGTGCTTATTGTGTGCCTGATTTTCTCAGAGGTGGCAGGTGGCATGTGAAGGGTGACTTTGCTGTAGATGAAAACTGGAGACACCCAATAAATAGTATGCATTGTTTTATTTTCTTGCGATGCCCTTTGCCCCCAAAAGACAGAAAGCAAGGTTATTCATTGTTTGCTTTAGGACAATCAGTAACGCCAGCAGGTAAAGATCACGGGATTTTCAGCTCCCCGTGTGAGACGTGTGTGTATTTGTGTGACTGAAATCAGAGAAGGGCCCCTGAGAAACACGGAGGAGGGAAACCGTCATGTGTCTGATGAGGCTCATCTAAGAAGCTGCCCACCATGGCCCTTGACCCCACTGGAAAATGGGGAGAAAGGTATTTCAAGGTGTCCTTCGGACTCGTGGGAACCTCTCACAGAGCATGACCTTGGCCTCTGACACTTTCCCAGACCACACGCCTTCACATCTCAGCTTGTAGTCGTCTGTTTCATCCAGCCAGACCCCAGATTGCCCATTCTGTCCTTGTCTAGTTCTCAAATTCTTCTCCCTCACATTGTGCTCAAATACCCAATGCCGTCCTCTGTAAAGAAAAGAGCAAGCATCTGTGTGTGGAAGGTCAAGAATGATGGAGGGGAGAGATAGTGTGACTACACGGAACTGGTTGCATACAGATATGTCTAATGTCACAAAAAATATGACCATGGAGGCAAAATGTATCAGCCGCCCTCATATAAGCCCATTGTCACCTTCAGTAGCACAGTGGGTTGACAGAGAAGGCAACCGTATCAACATTAGTTCAAAGCACAGCTCTGTCAACAGCTATAGTATCCTGGGCAAGTAACGTAAGCTCCCTGTGCCTCAGTTTACTCATTTGTAATAGTGGTACTTCATATGGCTGTTGTGAGTGCTAAATGAATTAGAATGCAAAGCACTTAAAACAGGGTCTATCCTTTGAAAGCACATGATGCGTTTAGAAGTGAGGGGAAATCAAGGCAGGAGAAGATGATGTCGTTCTGCCTTTAGCTATTCAGGTTTGTCTAAGTATTAAAAAGGAGGCTAAGTCTACATGCAGGACATGCTGAGAGGCTGAGGGCACACAGCAACACCGAGGAAATGGGCTCAGGTGACAAGCCTTCTCATACGACAAGCCCTACAGACTCAACAACCTGCAGTAACACAGCACTCGAGGCAGATGGGGTTGGCATTGTTTACCGAAGCTCCGTGAAATGGTATCTGCGCCATGGATGTAATGTTCCATTAAGTCTGATGGTATTTTGATCCCTTTCCTCTCTAACGAGTAGCTGTCAGTGCAAAGGGAAGAGCATGCATTTGCTGCTGGCTATTGGCCTTGTTCCTTATTTCATTCAAGTCGCCACAATGAGGAGGCACTTAGCCAGGTCCCAGAAGAATGACTGAGGAAGTACCTATGAAAGCCTCCCGGACTAAAGCCTGCAGTTCCGTCATTTTAGAGCAAAAGAGAGTTGTATCTGCAAAACGTCCAGCAAAGCATGTTGGTAAACAGATCCTGTATTTTACACAATGTCACCGATCTTGCAACTTAAACTTGGAAAGACTGGTTGTACTGTGCGTTCCTATTTGGGCATTGATACAGCTTACTGTTTTACATTTGTGAGAGGAGCCAACCTGGTAGATAGATACACCACCACTATGAGTATCTCAACATTGTTGAGTCAGATGGGCTTTCTGGTGGTGGATCTCAGAATCTGTCAGGAGTGGCTTTCTGTTACTGGAGAGTTCAGAGGTAGAACTGGGTGCCTCAACTCCAAGTCACAGGGTTTTAGTTGTGTGTGGTGTGTTCTTCTGTGACAGGCCAGATCTTAAGAATGTTTTGTTTGACCATGAATGAGGAATTGGAACTGTACTAATGGCCAGGGACCTATTTTTCACAGATCAAACCAGCTACATTGCCTGCATCATAATTAAAATATCGTATGTTGAATCTGCTTGTGCCTCAGTGTTGTTTTCTACTCCCTACAACACCAGAATTGTATTGTTTTGGGTACTCTATGACATCGTAATTTTATGCAGTATCACCATTGTATGTTTCTGTGAACTCTAAATTTAGTCCCTTTGTAGAATAAGGGTATAGGGACCATTGAAGCAAAATCCACTAAGGACATGCTAATTCTCCTTCTCCCTCAAAAGTGATATAATTATACACCAGGTCTCCATAGAAAACCATTCAGCAGAACAGGGGGAAGCCTGCTATTTCACATTTAGCTGCCACTGAGAATACGCTAAAAGCTTTTTCCCAGACAGACTGTCATTTCTACAAACGTCAGGCTTCCAGACATGCCACGCTCCAGAAACTCACTTTAATTTGGATAATAACTAAGAGCTTGTCACGTGTTAAGTCACTGGAACTGTTTTCTACTCAATTCTGCGGTAAAGAAACCAGCATGCTCTCCCCAAGCCTTTTCCATTTTCCTTCCCTCCTCCCACCCCACCATCAAAGCACACTGATTTCTATCACGCATAAAGAATTCTGAGAACCTGATGTCTTTTATGATACCTTGTTGTGTGTCATTTTAGTCCTGTCATTACAGATTTCTTCTCCCTTGTTTCTGGATAGTGGCTTCGTATTAGATACATAATTCTGTCTCTCTCCAGAGGAAGCATGAAATTACTGTACTGATATTTATTTTGTAAAGGAAAACAAGATATCAAGAGCGACCATGCCAGCATTGCATGTGGATAATGTGTAGGATCCTATGTGTGTGTGATCAGCTTCCTCCCGGGTTTGATGTTTCTCTTCTTATACATTGTAGGAAACACTGGCTTAAAAATTACATGCCTCATCTCTCTTCCTGGAGATGAAGATTAAATAAGGGCCCCGCAAAAAAAAACCTCTGGTAGTAATAAGCACAACAAACGCCCAGATCTGGGGTCCTAATATTGTTCTTCAGTAGAAGGAACCAGGGCTCGTTAGAGACATGACTGATTCTAGGGCTGGGGCAGGGAAACAGATGGATTAATTGATAGAACTCCCAATGACCAAAGTTGAAATTTTTTTAACAAAATAAACAAAGCAATAAAACTCGAAGTATAAAGTCCCATGAATTCCTAAGTGATTGAAAAAAAAAAAAAAGTAAATGGGGCAAAATAGACAGATCTATGCAAAAGAATTCCAAAGGATTTACATAGCTACTTCTGCATAACGGAATACAGTACTCCACTCCTTAAACATGGATTTGGTGTGTTGATTTCTTTCTAAATACTACAGTATGGACAGTGGGGAGCCTAAGATACAGTATAGAAATGTGACAAACAGTGCTTCAGCCAGATGATCAAGGTTAATATCAACAGTGATGAGTCCTGTAGTGTGTGCCCCATATACACATGACATTAGGATAATAATTTACTTCTGTGTTCCTCCCCTAAGCCCATTACCCGAGTGTAACCCTGAGAAATGCATCAGTCTAACCCCAACTGAGAGACATTGTACAAGTACCTGACCAGTGTCCCTCAAAACTCAAGCTCATCAAAGACAAGGAGAGCATGAGGAACTGTCACATTCAAGAGGAGCCAGCGGAGACACGACAGCTAAATCTGGGAGGTAAACTATGTCGCCGTGCTTTCTCTGATCTTGTTTTTGAGTGACACAGTTGTGCACTAACAGCTTTTCTTTCCCACCAGAGGACAAAGGAAGAGAGAGCAGGAGTCTGCTTCCAGATCACCACCTTGTTCTGGTCACCCAGGTGGCACCAGATTTATTTTCACTGAGAGATAACCAAACACAGTGAGGACGTACACATGGCTGTCCTTTTTTCTGGAACCTGTCTCACATGCTTCCTTTGCTTCCTGTTTGTAAGCCCCAGGGCTCAGGAGGACCTGATAGTGACCCAACATCACAGTGACCGTTCAGTTGCCAAAAGTGATCTGACCAGGGAACATATTTTCCGCTGATGTGTGTGATTCTTCCTGCTCTGAAAACAAAATTCCTTTATTATGACTCTCTTTTCTTTTTTCCTTTGGGTCAATGCCTTTTTTTTTTTCCTATTTTGACTGATCTTGCTAGCTTTCCTTTGTTGTTAAGTGACATTTTGACTGTAAGGCTTCTTCCCTTTGGGAGCCAGCCATTTCTATGTGATAGAAGCACACACTCTAAAACCAGCCCAGACACTTTCTTTTGAGGTGTTGGAACTGACCTTGTTTCTTACAACTAATTATTAGAGAAGCTCCAGTTTTCCGTTTGAGAACTTGTGCCCTTCGGATCACTTCAAATAAATTATTTTGTAAAAATTTTATTGAGGTATAATTGACATACAACATTATTTTAGTTTCAAGTGTACAAATTCACGATGCTAATCAGACATTGAAGCCTAGGAAGGAGCCACTGTGTGGATGGATTTCAGCCCAATGCCTGTCACCCCATCCTCCCACTCGACGCCTCTTAAGCTCCCCGAAATTTCACTCCCTAGAACTTAAACCTAAGGCTTTGGCCGCTGCCATGTTATTCATGGTCAGTGCGAATGTAGGATCTGAAAGCAAGCTTCAAAGGGTAGAGGAAAGAGAAAGTAGAAAGACCCAGGGTGGGTGCAGGGGCTGAGGTAGGGAGAGGGGTCGTCATCAGGTATGAAGGATGAGGTGAGGAAAGGGAGGCGGGCACCAAATACCTACTGCTAACTTTGCAAAGGTCTTTGGGTCTAAACTCCTCTTGAACTGACCTCTGCTATCCAGTAAACATTATCCTTTTGCGTTTCTAGATCTTGTAGGCCACCCCAGAAAGATCTGTTTATAAAAGCACAGACTCGTTCCATTAAATTAAAAAATTAAAAAATTTTAAAAAGACTGTTACACTTCTAAGTTGCCTAAAAGTCTTCAATGCTTTCAAACCTCAACCAATAATTAAACCTGAATTTAACCTTCAAATGTGCAGCTTGTTAACTGTCATTTGTTTTGAAAGATCTGGAGTTTCTTCAGTGATTTGATCTGATTATTCATTATTTCCTCTCTGTTCCCCTTTGGGTACAAAGAAGATCTTAAGCCTTTCGATCTCCCTGCCTTTAGATCCTTCTGCAAATAAGACAACATGTGAAGAGAGGCTTTCTTTAAAAGAAAGAGGATACAATCACATAAGTAGTAAAATTAAAACTGTACTCAATTATTCACGTACGTCACATCACGGTGCACCTTAGCCTTTGAAATTATTATTACTAGGATGATGGTCATCGTTCTTTTTATTTTCTAAGAATACATAATTCTCGTACCTATTATAAAACTTGAATGTTCTTTATTCAAATTTAATATTTTCTATAAGAAAGGATTAGCTCTGGATTTTTAAAGATATATACAGCAAATGATACAATCTGGTGATTTAAAAACTTTGAAAAGTCTCTGTGGTCAACAGATCGCTTAATAGGAAGAGAAAAATTGGCTAATGTGAAAGAGGGGCTCTGTGAGCATCTTTCTGGAAGCCAAGCATCTATCTGTTTAATGAATTTATTTACTTTTTCCTTTTTAGGTCTACAAACGTTAACTTTCCTTTTTAAGGGAGAGTTCTTAAAGAGCTTTTGGGGAGCCAAATCTCTATTTGTCCTAAGAACATCATTATTTTTAAAAGCTGAATGCCTTGTCATATAATTACTAAACAAAACTTCACACCAATGTTTAGAAATTTTGTTAATGTTTAGACAGGATTCAAAACGGTCTACAAGAATTAATTTTCAGTTTTAATTATTGTGAAAATGGGGAAGTCAAGCTTAGCCCTCTTGCTGCCACCTGTTGTTCGACTAAAGAAGTGAATCACTTGTAATACTTTTCCTTTTAACATAAATTAGCCATCAACATCGGTATTTCCAAAATTAAGATCATATTATAGTCATGATACTTTTTTTTTCCTTTGGGGAATCTTTTTGTCTCTAATAGTTAAAGGAAAAGTTATTCATGCATGACCATAGATTTAGATTTTTCCTCCTGGTACAGGTCGTAGACATTTGAGAAGCTTGAATAGACAAGGACAAAGAAAGCCTCTGATTGCTAAACAAGCTCGCGATACTCCAAAGAGCTTGTAAGCTCATCTTTGTAAAGTGAAAGCATTTAACTTCATGACAGCACCCTGAGCCCTGGAAATCAAATTTAAATTGGAGATTCCCCACAGTTGTTGCGTGTTGGAGAAATGGTGAAAAACTGGAAACACAGACATGAAAATAACATGGTCCTAGACGCGGAGCATTTCAGAATTTGAAAGAAAAGACAAATCACATGGAGAGAAGGACATGCCTTGGGCATGTTGATACGAGATGTGTTGTTCATGAGAGATCAGGGAATCAAGGGAGGAGGATCTGATGGTGAGCCTGCTGTGAGGTGACATCAGTAAAAAGGAGTTTGGTGATAGGAGTAGAAAAGATACAATGAAAGAGATTGGCTAAAGATTGAGACTTTGGTGACTCAAAATAGTGGGAGAGAAGATCGCATTTCAAGTTCAGAGTTAGAAAGGTTGAAAAGGGATATTGATCCATGGGAAAAAATAATTCTTTGGCTGTATTTTACTTACTAGGAGATCCATACAATTACTGTAACTATCTGAAATGTCACCCACCCCCCCAAAAAAAACAAACCACAATAATAAACAAACAAATAGAAATCACATGACCAACAGGCAAATAGCTCCAAAATAGATGTGATAATATCTTAAATTCAGCTCTTTTATTCTATCCATGTTAGGTTATTTTTGTCTCTGGCTAAGAAGGTATTAACTTTTATTTTAGAAACTGTTTTAACTTAGTTAAAATATTAATGCATGGTACATGAGAAACAAGAAATTAGGACGAGGAACAAGGTCGGTGAAATAATTCCCAGAGCTGTAAGAGTCGTGGCCGACAGTCCAACTTTCCAAATATAATAGTTAAGGCTTCACATTTTTTACATTTTACGTGATTCCATGTTTTAATTTCAACCCTCTTGGCTTTATGGGACTCTTGCCGTTCACCTTGGCTTTTGTCCAGAAGAGTTTGGGAACGTCCTGACATGAATTGGCAAGGTCGATTCTGCTTCTGACTCAGCACACAGGCTCACCACACAGCAGCCAACAATGTACTAACAACAACAGAAATAACGCTAACACTTACATGGAACAAAGGAGGTGCCAAGCAGTGTTCTAAGCGCTTTACATGTAGTGAGTCACTGAATCCTCCCCACTACTATGAGTAAAGTGCTCTCCCCAGGCCTGCTGCCCAGATAAGGAACAGGAAGATCACAAAGCATGATGGGTGGATCTAGGATGCGAACCCAGAAAGCACGGTCCTCACCCCTAACACCAGCACACACGACAGCTTCTTAGGGTTGGCAGCTGTTCGGAGCCTTTCCAAAGGGAGTGTATGATAGTTGCTAAGTATTGAAAGCGTGCACGCTGTAGACATTCAAAGCTAAAGACATTATGTCCAGGTTGGTAGTTGGTGTTTCATTCAAATGGTCTACACACTGAAGGTTATTTTCTCACAGTTGACTTTATAGGTAGATACGTATGTAAATTCAATGAACTAATGAATTAAATGGACTATATATCCTTCAACTGGTATAATAGTATGTGTTATTCCTGTCCAACGACTCTCATCATTTTCAGGGTTAATAGGCCATTTAATCGAGTACCTTCTGCACCCCAATTTCTGATTAGCCTGTTATACAGCTCAAGATGGATTTCTCACACATGTTCTAAATATTGAATTCCTCTTCATATGTAGGGAGTATCATGTAACAGGACTATGATAGGAATAAAAGGAATGAAACTTGAGACCACATGTTCATACACAGCATAAGTAGGCCAATTTTTTCTCTGGCTTTGTCCCTACTAGATTATTCAAATCACGAAACGGGCAATCTGCTCATTTCAAGGAGGAAACAATAACTAGATTTAATTTAAAATAACACTCAATCACTTTCTGTTATTCAATTTCTACTCATCTGAGGTATCTAATATTAACAGCCTGGCTGATAGAAAATAGGAAGAGAAGAACGGCAAGTAAAAACAAAAGGAAATATACAAAATAAATCCAAACCAATACAAAAAAGTGAAAAGAAAAAGGAGAACGCTTTCGACATTTGACTCAACATTTGTGATATATCCACCCAACTAAAATTGTGTGTCACACTGAAAACATCAAGAACCGTATGACTTCACTTATATGTGGAATATAAAACTGAAAGTAAAGAAACAAAAATTCATGGGCACAGTCAATAGTTTAGTGGTTACCTGAGGGGAATGGGGGAGGGGGTGGGGAAGTAGGGAGGGGCATTAAATATGTGATGATGGAAGAACTGACTCTGGGTGGTGAACACACAATGCAACACATAGACAACGTGATATAGAATTGTACACCTAGAACCTATGTAATTTTTACCAACCAATGTCACCCAATAAATTTAACAATAAAAAAAATGAAAAAGAAATGTGCGTGTAATCAGAGGGGGTAAAACACACACACAAACACATGTGGATATCCCTTGTGCATAATTTATATATCAGGGCTATCCCTGATAGATTGCTTAGTGACAAAGCCAAGTCACCAAGTGGTATGTGTAGCCTGATTCCGTTTTGGTAGGAATAAGCAAACCATTATGTCTGTGATGTATTTGAATATATTCATATTTGTTTAAACACAGATACAGATGAGGAAGGATGCATGCTGGGCTGTTAACATTTGTTATCATAAAAGGTGGCTTTGGAGAAAAGGAACGGAGGTGGGATGGGCACAATAATTATTTCTTTGTACATCTTTGTACTACACTGCTTCCTTCGCTACAGCAAGGACTGTTTACTTTTTTTAATTAAAAATATATAAATGTAAAGGAAGGTTTAAATGGGAAAATATCAGACAGCAACAAACACACAGTCTGTTAGGTGTGTCTTTCCACATTTTTATTCATGTTCCCAGAAACATTTAAATACATAGGTATGACTTATTTTATATAAAAACATAATCATATTATATACTTTAAGTTACAGCTTGATTTTTCCATTGAACAGTACAATATCTGCATCCCATCAGGATAATAGTCATAGATCAAACACGTTCTTCTGAACAGTAACACACTATTTCATAGTTCTTCCATTGATAGACACTATACTAGGTTCATACTATTAAAGCCAGTGCTACAATGCAGATTCTGTAATAATTATATTTTATTTCTTTGGGATAAATCCAAAAGCAGCTTCCCAGGGACACAAGTCATAGTACTTCCAGTTTTAATAAGTTTTGCCAGACTAATTTCCAAATATTGTACCAATTAACACTCTACCAACATTGGGTGTTACTGTTTGTTTGTTTGTTTAATTTTAGGCCAGTTTAATGTTTTAAGAAAATGGTCTCTCACTGAATATTTTCTGACCACTTGTGTGATTGAACATCTTTTTATTTGCTCATTTTCTATTTTACTTCCTCTATAGTAGTTCATTGAATTACTTCTGTTATTCTATTAGATGACTTGTCATTTGTGTTATAAGGAACTACAATGAATTCATTTCCTCAGAGTTGCAATTTTTTTCCTAAATCATGGGTAGTTAACTTTATGTCATTTTCTTACATGAGATATTTTAATTTTGGAGAGCAAGTTTGTGTTTTGATTGTTTTGAGGATTACGGTGTCCCTGAAGAAGTGAAAGATTTTTAATATGTTCTTTCCTTGGATTTTAGTGTCACATGTTATTTTAAAACAGCATTTAAGTTATTTATGCATTTGCAAATAAAGATAATTCAGCTCACTCTTGCAAATTTATGGTAATTATTTTCTCAAAGCTTTGTCTAAGAAGTCTAAAATAATTCTGAATTGCCTACAAAAATATTATCTTGTTCTTTTTCATGATCTAATGGAAATGGTTACCGAATGCCATCACTTATAGTATTGCTTTTGATTTTGGGTAAGCTTTAATTTGTTTAAGTAATTTTTTAATTAGAGTTTTTATTAGGAAAGAGCTTGCATTTATCATACACTTTCTCAGAATCTGTTGCTATAAACATGTATTATATCCTCTTTAATTGAATGGTGCAGTAAATTATACCAACAGATTTTCTACTGTTTGAACCACACCGAAATTTTAGTGGAAAACAGTTATGAATCATTTACGAGGCTACTAGATTTGATTTGCTAATATTTCGAGTTTTGCATTAGTATTTATTAGTGAACTTGGCCTATGGTTTTGTTCTTTGCATTATCTTAGTCAGATTATAATATCAAAATTCCCCAACTTTATAAAATGATGTAGAGAAAATACTATTTATTTTTAAGTTACCTGGAATGGTTTAAATAGCATAGGAGTTATCTGATCTTTAAAAGTCAGGGAGAAGTCCACCGGTAAGTATAGGGTTGTTGACTTTTAAATTAGGAGATATTCAATTGCTTGATCTTTTGTATGAATATTGGTCCACTAAGATTTTTTTTTTCCCTGCATCATATTTGAAGGGTAATCATCATTTGCTCTATGCTATCCCCCAATGGATATTGTGGTCACTAACCACGTGTGACTATTTACATCAATTAAAATTGAATAAGATTTTAAGAACTAGTTTCTCAGTTTACTAGCCACATGTGAGTAGTGGCTGTCGTATGGGAAAGGGCAAAAAGAGAGCGTTTCTGCAACCGGGTGAAGGAGGAAGGAGTAGGAGGAGGCTGCCCAGGGCGGCTGTAAATAATTCCTCAGGGCACCTGATGTAGCTCCCTCCACTCCTGCTGCAGGTCCCAGGGGCTGAGAGGCATGGGTGTGATTGATGCTCAGTAACCACAATTTTGTGAAAGCTGGTTTTATTTTATTCATTTTATTCTTTATTATTTTTGAGGTGGGGGCGGGGGAGCCAGAGCAGTCTCCATAGTTGACAGCATTCGTTTTTGATATAGTGTCACTCCACAGGCGGGCACAGGGCTGTGCAGGGCAGGAACTGGGCTGGGGGCCTCCCACATGGAAACCTCACCACAGTGACAACCAAACTGAGGGCACACCCCAGTTCAGCACATGGGTCTGCACGGGCCAGGGCTGGGATTCGATCCTTGGAACCCAGGGCTGCAAAGCAAGTGCTCAGCCCGATGAGCCATCCCGGCTCCCCCTCATTGACCACGATTGACAAAGCACTGGAGGAGGGCGCAGGTGGGGGATGGTAATGGGTCACAATTACAGGGGAAGGACGAGCCACGGCCTTCCCGGTGGGAGTAGAGAACGGAAGGAGGGCAGGAGCAGGGGCCAGGGCTTGGGACAGGGGCGTTCGGTTTGCAGGGGGCAGCTGGCTTGGCCCTCTAGCCACAGCAGTGGCTCTGGAGTCGCCCGGGAGCATGGCTGGAGGAGACGGGCAGGTTCTGAGGGTGGAACCACTGCCTTCTTGGGTCACTGGTGCTCTGACAATAAACACTCACTCTGTGACCCACCTCCTGTGTCCATCTAGTGGCTGAACGGTGCAGGCAGCATGAGCCCAGACTCGGTTTCCCTCCAGTAACATTTCCATCACCGCGACAGTGACACGAGGCGGCCTCTTCTAGCTGTTTAAATGTGTGTTGCTATGAAGTTGTGGGTTAAATTGTCCTGGAATTCTTTTCATTACCACCTTATCAAAGCTATATTCCTTCTTATTGTTTTATTAAGATTTCTTACTCCCTTCCTCAGAGTGTTCATTTAATGAGTCGTCAAAGAACTAGATTTTGCTTTTATTATTTTTTTCATGTTCCACTTGTTTCTATCTTAACTATTTTTCACTCGTTACAGCATTTTATTATGATTAATTCCTTTTATCTTTATATTCTAGTTTCTTAAGTTAAACAACTCATTTCTTTTCAATGCTTTTTTCACATTTGTTTTGGTCACATGACATTGGTTTTATTCCTTAAACGTCATTTTAATTTAGCAATTTTGCATTCTTTTTTTATATCTTACTTTACTCACTATCTTGAGCAAGTTTCTCTTCCTTCCCCTTTACCCTTATTCATTGTATAATTTGATGCTGATTTATTACCTTCCGGTTTTTCACAAAGTCACACATATTTTTCCAATATTTACAACTGTTCAGTATAACTGTACCTTTTTCCCCATGATGTTTTACTTGCTCTCTCTTCTACACTTTCATACACAGAGATGAAACCTGTAGAAAAGATTTGTTTCCTGCTCCCTTCCACCCTACTTCCAAATCTTCAGCTAAAACAACTCAGAATAGTTAGTCTCACGCCAGTATGAGTCTCTCTTATACACCTGAAACTAATATAACTTTGCATGTCAAATGTAATTGAGACTTTAAGGAAAAAAATAAGTCTTTCTGTTTCAATAAATACTTTCCAAATACATGTTACAAACCTCATTCACTCCGCCCTTCTCAGTTTAGACTTACCTCTATTGAAAGATGATAATGGAAAGTGTATCTTCTCACTTTTGCAGTTTTCTCTCTGAAAGGTGTATAGTTGTTCTCTTTCTCCTTGCACTTCAGAAATGTTGCCATAATATGTCTGGTGTGTGTGTGTGCGTGTGTGTGTGTGTGTGTGTGTGTGTAAGAGGTAAAAAGGTTAGATCCTGGTTGCATATCTTGCTAAAGACTTAGAAAACAATGTGCTTTAACCACACTTGACCTTTACAAGGAAATATTTTTATTTTTCACCAAAAAAAGTGAGAACGATGCCTTGCTCAGTGCCTACCTCTAACACCACAGTCTTCCCACTGTACACTGAGGCCTGCATTTGCTGGCCCTTGGCTTTGTTCATCTGTGGTAAATAGATGTTGCTGTAATGACTGCAACTGCTCATAGTTCCAGCCACATGTGTTTCCTGCTCAGTGGTGCCACCCAGAAATACTCTTCTGGTCTCTTTCTTCTCGTGATAGCTGTGGTTCACATGGAGCGGTCACCTTCTGACCTCTGACTTCTGTTATCAGTGCAGACGGTTTTCTCATCTCTGCATTGTTGACTTTTGGGGAATAAAAGCCCAGGGTTGGGAAGGGAGGGGAGAGGGGACTGTTTGCTTTGTGAGAATCAATATTTTTAAAAAAATCAATTCCATTAACACCTTCCCATTGCTCTATCCACCAGCTATATCCACTAGCCCACCAGTCTATCTACTGCATCTAACCACTTAGAATCAAGGGGCTTCGTGTATCATCTACCCGCTCAAACATGCTAACCACATAGCACTCCTCTTCCTAAGAAATGAGATCTGCTTCATCAGTTGTCTGACAACTTAATTTTATTCTGAAAGAAACCCAAGTAATTGGATCAAGATACTTCTCAGAGGGGCTGCATCTGTGTTTCTAAATATCACGTGCTCACTGCCAATATTTCTATAGGTTGCCTGCACATCTATGCCAGAAACAAAAATATAAGCGAGATTTGGTGTTTAGTAAAACATCTCTTCGTTATTTACTTATGTGTGATCGTATCACTAACTCATTTTTTTATCTTAAAAGCATTTCCATCCACCATTAATCAGCAATTATGTGTTAAGAGCTGTCTTTCAGCCCTTCTAATGAAATATGACATATGATAAATAGTTCTCGGTAAATGAGTAAATGTTGTGTTGTATGATGATTCTAGTCAGTCCTGATTTATACTGAAGTCAGTGCTGACAGCCTCCGGCTTTATAGTTCCATTTATCTCTTTCTTTGACTCTGTCAGCAGAGACTCATGACAATCAGATGAAAAGTGAGAATCCTTTTTGTCTGCTAATTACTTTGTTTACAAAAGACTAAAATACCAGATTCACTACTAGTTTTGTCAGCGTTAAATCATGTCAATTTTAGCAAGAATTTAATTGGGGGGCAGTAGCAGTGAACAACAGCATTAACTAGTCTAATTAAGATAAAACATTTTAAAAATCAATGTGGAGCCCTGGTTTGTTGACAGTGATTGAAAAGAAAGATGGAGGCATTTTCTTGAAACTTACACAAGATGCCACCATGTGTCTTGCTGTAAAGACAACCCAGGACGTCTGCTACTGAAGTTCAAACCTGATTTCACTCCCTGCTGTCAGGAGGCTGTGCAACTTTGCTGATTCTTAAAGAAACTGTATTATTTTTCACTTGCATAATCATTTTAAAGAAAATCTATTTCACCAGATTCCCTTTTACTAGCGGACATATCGAGTCAGTCCATCTTTTATAACTAATAATGTGAAACCACAAGGATTTTGTATCTAGGGAATAATCACGAAATGTATGTTGGAGTGAATGTAACCCCATGAACAGAAGGATCTGGAAGCTGTGTCTGCACTTCTCTCTGAGTTACTTGGACAAGCCAGCCAGCGGCAGGTTGGAGCTGGAGGGCAAGGCTGCCCCTGAACTGAACTCCCCCCAGGACTGGAGAAGAGGTTGTACCTCCCACAGATTACAAGTTCTTCCGCTGCCGGACAGACAGCTTTCCAAGCCATCGCCTCTGACAATGAATCCCAGGCTGCTTGGAGCTCAGTTCCCTGTTCGTCCACCGTTTACCATGTAAGAAGGAAGAACAAAAGGCTGGCATTCCTGCTCTTAAGGACAAAGCATGTAGTCATCTGTGTTGGGGACCAACTCCTCTTTCTGTGAGTTGATGAGAAGAAAGGGAAGCTGGTGCCTTCACTTGTGAACCACTGGTTTATAACTTTACCCAATGAAGTTCATTATTTAATCCATACCATGTGACATCGTGAAATTCACCCTCCTACCCAACAGTAGGTCCTAATCTATTTCCACACTCTCTTCTCCTCCCTACCCCATGCATTCTGTGTTTAGACCTTATATAGATACAGAAGTTTGTGATGATGAATCAGAAAAAACTTCCAGGCCTTGTAGAAGGCTTTAAAACTGGGGATCTAAGCAGGTCTGATTTTGTGTTGCTGTGGAAGTTCAAGGCCAGAATTTTTCACTTTTCTCTCCATATCCCTCTTCCAAAATCTACTTTTTTTTTCTCCATAGAGACAGTTTTATATACTATACTAGGGTTGTCCAGAAAAAAATCCAGCCATTGTCAATGTAATGAGAATGGTAGCTGACTTGATACTTTCCATACAGCCCTTGTGTCATCTAAGACAAACAGAAAGTTATTAAAGGTGGAGAGAGAAAGGCAAACCATCTAGAAACCACACTGCCTGGGTGATAGCATGGCAGTGAGTTTCCCAGATTTCTCTCTGCCTGCCTGCCTGCCTTCCTCCCTCCCTTCCTTCCTCCCATCCTCCTTCCCTCCCTTCCTTCCTCCCATCCTCCCTCCCTCCCTCCCTACCCTCTTTCTTCTCTCTCTCTCTCTCTCTTTCTCCCTTTCTTCCTTTCTTTCCCTCCCTCCTCCTTCCTTCCTTCCTTCTATTCCTTTCTTTTTTTTCTTTTTCCTTTCTTTCTTCCTTTCTTGCATGTGTCCTGGACTGAATACTGGAGGAGCCAGCAACCCATAAACACTAACAATAACAAACAAAGAAGCTCGCTCTCTCTAACCAAAGACCAGGAAAGGGAAAAGAAAAAAATGACACCATAACTATATTATTGTAACCAGACACTGCAGAAACATGCCTAGCCTCACTCCCAACCCACACAAGCAAAGGCTGAGTGGGGAGCCAGACCTCCACTCTGGCTCCCCCACCCCCCATGACAAGGCACCCCTCTTGCCAGGTTGGTCCAGGAAAGACCAGTGGGGAGCTGTACTTTCATCACCCCCAGGTAGTGATGAGCTCCCCACTCCCCAGTATCAATGCCAGGACTTCTGTCTCCAAGCGACAGTAATGAGATGTCCTTCTTTCTCCATGCTGGGATAGTGACAGAAGAAATCTGGTGAGTAGTCAGGGGTTTTGTCAGTGTCCAATGACAAGGACACCACAAGATGCAGCATCAGCAGAAGCCACTTAGGGAGCAGTAACAAGACACCTCGCCTCTCCCGTATGTAAAAGTTGACACAACCACACAGTGCTTCTGCTTGGGGTCACACCTCACGCTTCACCCTTGGGGTCTGCTGGGACTTGTGTCTAGTTCCAAATCTAGAAGCAGAGAGGGAACCTAGAGATTCACTTACAGGTCTGGAAGCAGAGAGAGGTGGTGGAACTACATGCTGAGGAGAATCGGCAATGCTTTGCCCCGTTCCTCTGGAGAAGCAGAACCAACCTCCTTCTTTGGGGCGGAACGGCTGTTTCTACTGGCAAAGCACACGTGGCAGCCTTCCAGAGCTGTGTTGCCAGCTTCCCGGAAATCTAGCCTCCTCCTCATTTGTTGACCTTATTTTAACAGAAGACAGACTGTGAGGATGAAAATGCAATGCATATTGCAATTCAGCTATTCACAGGTAGAGTCTGCATTTAATTTTCAGAAACTATAGCCTCGTGACTGCAGAGCTGTCTCCTAGCTCTCTGACCATGCTCAGCACATTGTTTTATTTATTTATTTTTTGTTTTTATTGTAGGTGTATGTTTTGTTTCGATGGGAGACAAAAATAATGCTTCCCTTCACTGAAATTCTTAGAAGAAAGGCCTCGTGAATATGGATGGAGGTTGCTCTTCCTCCCTCATCATTGACAGTTCTATGGGGCCGTGATAAACATGATTTTCAATGACAATGGGATCATTACAGTCTTGTATTTATGAATAGTCCTTGATCACCATTGTGCTACTGGTTCTGTCATTGTGTTTAGAGTCACATGGTTCCCAGTATGACAATGATCTCTGCATCCTATAATTTGAAATCAATTTTGCTGAATTCATTGAGCACCCCCACCCCCATCCCATAGATCAACTCAGGGATCTTGGATACATTTACGTAGATCAGATGATTCTTAACTAGACCATAAAAAACATTAATTGCTACAAATGGACATGCAACCACGTTCTGTCTAGTCAAGCAGTAAACTTGAATTAGTGGAACGTGCTATGCAAAGTAGAAACATGTATCCAAGAACAGAATTGTTTAACATAATTGTGTTTGTATTTAGCAGACAATCGACTATCGATAAGTCAGCCTTACAAAATTTTATAAGTGTGATATTGAAATATTAGGTTATACACTGAAACATTTCCCCCAATCACAGGGAATCTCCACGCTTGGACTAAGACCACTGAACTGCAGGCATCAAAAGAAGTGTCCACAAACCCAAGTGGAATGATGACGATCAGTAGTAGCGAGGTGGGACCCTTAGGGGTGTGTGTGTTCCCGGGGAGACCTCCCCACCCTCCCTCTTGCAATATTCACAACCGCATCCCCTTCATCTGACTTGGAACCACGCACACTGATCTCCTGAGACCCTTTATGCACAATCTTCTCTGTACAAGGAGCTTGGGACTCCCACACCAGCTCTCGTTCCCTGGACTTTAATCCCCAACTACTTATATAAGAAGCTCAATAAATACGTAGAAGGTACATGGTCTGGGTCAGGAGATGGTTCTCACCCCTTGGAGTCTTTGTACAATGTTCTCTGAAAGTCAGGCTTCCAGAAAAATCCCTTATATCCATCCTTAACCCCTTCTGTGAATGTTTCATGCAACTTAATGGATAAGGGATGAGGCTAAGGGAGCAACAGCAGAGGATGGTGGGAAGTTTGGCCGAGAAAACATTTTTGGATTTTGTTTAGAGTACAAGTCAACTTATTTGATGGGGTTTACATTTTTAAAAGATCACTTTGGCTGTTGTATAAAAAAAAAATGGATAAACAACGATAAGAGAGAGGCAAGGAAGCCATTTGTCAGTCTGTTGGAATGTCTGGGTGACAGGTGATGGTACTGGGGACAAAAACCAGCAATGGGCTTGTGGGGGAAGTAGGTGGATTCTGGATCTGGATATATTTGGGAGGTAGAGCTGTCACAATTTAGTGACTGTTTTGCTACTTGGGGAAAAGAAGGAAAAAATCAAGGACAGTTGTTATGAGTTGACTCCTCAATGGACAAATAAATGATTTGTGGAGATGAGGAAGATTTGGGGAGAA
Organism: Craseonycteris thonglongyai; assembly: GCA_004027555.1. Lineage (NCBI taxonomy): Eukaryota > Metazoa > Chordata > Mammalia > Chiroptera > Craseonycteridae > Craseonycteris > Craseonycteris thonglongyai. Next base: position 1,034 of record PVKE010002369.1, on the reverse strand, counting down.
ATGGGTCAGGTATTGGGTAAAGCTGTGAGAATATGGCTCTTTTAAGTTTAAGATGCCTGTTGGATATCCCTGTGTAGTATGAAGTACATACTATACTCATGGAACTCTCACTTTAGGGGAAAATTTAGAATATAGAAATTCACTTACCACTTCTTGTGTTTCACCATTCAGAATGAAAATAGTTAATGACTAAGTTATTATGTTATTGTATTTGTCTAGAAAATAGTTTTTGTTGTTTTGTTGTTGTTTTTGTTTTGTTTTGTTTTATTTTGTTTTGTTTTACTATATGGCTGAACAGGAACCTAAAATCATTTCTAGAATAATTCTGACTTATAGAATTCTCTTGAGGAAACATAATCATTGGTTGAATTACAAGCACAAAATGGATATCATGTACAAGCACGAAGCTACATGTCAAATAACAAGTATTAGAGGATTAAGAAAGTCAACCTGAAAAATTTAAATTTCAGGTTCTTAAGTAAAATACAGCATTATGCAAATTAGTGAACTATTAATAAGTGCTGACCTTTACTGCTAATAATACATTGAATGTGTAATTTTTACCCAAGATTGTTCAGCACTTAAAAGTAATGTTTCTAACCAATTTTTAAAAGATTTTGAAATAAACTGTCTTGATAATTATCTTCTCTTTCATTAAATAATTCTAGTAAATAAAGTTTTAATCTTTAATGATTCCACACTTTGGCTCATCTTCTTTTTAAAAATACCCAATAATTAAGCTGTTAAAATATATTATTCTGTTGTTATTTTTCAATGTGAAAATTTCAAACATATAAATTTAAAGATAGTGTGTAATAGATACATACCTACTACTTGGGTTGAAAATTTTAACGTCATACTATATTTGTCTCAGATCTTTTCCACCTCAAGAAATAAAAATTTACCACTATCATTTTTTTTTTTAATTTATTGTTAAATTTGATGAGGTTACATTGGTTGGTAACAATTAGACAGTTTACAGATGTACAAGTCCACCTCACATCATTCATGCATCGTATTATGTGCCCATCACT